>JAODVM010155405.1:0-14780 GCA_025400095.1 Phenganax marumi | reverse complement strand
ACGGCTCTTCATTCACCAGCTGGTCTTCTCCCTTTGTGAGGTGCGTTGCATGCCCACTCCTCGGCTTTAGAATAAAGGTGTGACACTCAGAGCAGATTTCTGCGTGTAGAAAAAAAGGTTAATTTGTTGAGCTTAGTAAATACATGATGCATTTTTAATGTTCAGAAGTACTTACCAGTAAGTGTATTCATTACCACGGTGTGCGATTACACTGACTGTGACTTGGGATTATGCTGTGAAACTGGGACTTGGGTTCTCTTGAGTCAATTTGTGGTGTTGACAATTTATCTCAATTGATGTATTCAGTATCGTATGTAAAATATGACCAAGTATGCTGGTTTTAATAACAAGATTAAAGGTGACTCCTATGATTGATAGGCCCACAGCTCATTTGCGTAAATGGGGGCGTAGCTGAAATGCGCCAGAACCGGCGGATCCCGTACTACTGATCATTCAATCTTTACAATGGCATGATAAAAATAATAGAGAAGAGATAGTAATGGTGAGCATTGAAAGACATTAACAGTTAGAATTTATTTAGTGATGATGATAATGCGAACATACCCACAGTCAGGACTCACAAACGGCTCTTCATTCACCAGCTGGTCTTCTCCCTTTGTGAGGTGCGTTGCATGCCCACTCCTCGGCTTTAGAATAAAGATATGACACTCAGAGCAGATTTCTGCGTGTAAAAAAAAAGTTAATTTTGTGAGCTTAGTAAATACATGACGCATTTTTGTTGTTCAGAAGTACTTACCAGTAAGTGTATTCATTACCACGGTGTGTGATTACACTGACTGTGACTTGGGGTTATGCTGTGAAACTGGGACTTGGGTTCTCTGGAGTCAATTTGTGGTGTTGACTAATTATCTCAATTGATGTATTCAGTATCGTATGTAAAATATGACGAAGTATGTTGGTTTTAATAACAAGATTAAAGGTGACTCCTATTGAGCGAAAGAAACGCTCGTGGGAAAACAGCATGATTTTGTGTTATGAAACGAAATGGGGAAATGCAATTTTTGGATGAATTGACATGAAAGGTGTCTCATGTTGAGCCAAAGAGACAATGGTGGAAAAACAGTATGTTTTTGCATTTTGAAACAAAATGGGGAAATGGACTTTTCTGATGAATTGACATGAAAGGTGTCTCATGTTGAGCTAAAGAGATGATGGTGAGAAAACAGCTTGATTTTGTGTTTTGAAATGAAATGAGAAAATGTAATGCATTGAGATGAAGGTGAGTCATGCCATGCCAAATAAAGTTTTTGGAGTAATTTAGCTTTGAGCAATCACCTAAAAAGCAGAGTGTTTCTGTGGACATGCAGAAGTTGAGTCTTGGATCAAGAAGTCAAAAATCGCCATGGTGTCCATTGAAAACTACCCTTGCTTCTGCGGGACTGGATTGCAACGTTTCGAGTCAAAGGATAAACGTTTGTTCTTATAATGTAGTACTGAGATGTGCACACTATTTACACCGGAAGAAAAGTATACAGAGCTAATGGTATATTCTTTATGTTCTTCATGTCTAGATAATGGTTCAGATTTTTGTGAGATTCTTCACATTTTTCACGCTGTGTATCTGCTTGTATGTTTATAGGAAGCGTATGAATTAAGGGTTCACGACAGGTTTAAGCCAAACAATTTTCCTCTTTGTTTCTGCGGTGAGGTTTCCTCCCTATGGGTTAGCCATTCTGAAAAGAATCCAAATCGTGGGTACTTTCGATGTCAAAACACAGCCGTTGATGACAAATGTGGTTTCTTTCAATGGGCAGACGAGACTCGTAAAAAGAAAACCGCTTTTAACAGGAAATTGAAGATTGTGAAGCCTTTGGACTCATCTGATGATGAAGAAAGTTGAGCATTATTGTTTCATTATTGACGTTTGAAATGACTGACTTTTCGTTGTGTTATGTATTTGAAAGTTATATCATAAAGACGGAAATTTCTTGATTGATTGTAATTGTTATTTTGTAGCCATTTTAAAACAATTTCATGCTGTGCAATAGAAACGGTACAAAAAAAAAAAATAAAAACATGATTGTCATGAAAATGTTTGTTCAATAGAGAGAGTATAAAAACTATTGCTTTGCATGAGTCGTCATTTCGCTGCAAGTCAAGTAGTCAGGCAGATAGAAGCCCAAAATGCATAAATACTTACAGTTGTTTGGGACAATTGGTATAGAAATGAAGCTTAAGACATGCCGAATACAATTCCGGTTGTTGGACTGTGTCATAATTCTTGAGAAAGGATTCCAACGGCATTATTTAGCCACTCTTCTGAAGTTCCAACTTAAAAACAAACTGTTAAAAAAAATAATGAGCCTACGCTATTTTGTCAGCGCACGCAGGCAATGTCACGTAAGAAAATGGAAAAGTGTATGAGCCACGTGTGCATCTTTACAATGTCCAATAAAAGAAAGTGCTTGTCGTCATTTAATATTAATTAAATTCTTACTCCCCCTAAAAAGAAGAAGAAAGACAGCTGTGTTTGTGTCATACATTGCGAAAAGAGCGAAAAATCGGAAAAAACAACAACCTTCAGCCAGCAATCGCATGACACAGTATACAAAGATGCACAAATTAGACATGATGCCGACGAAATTTCAACGTTAGAAGCTCATGGAGATGATTTGCCGGGACCAAGATATGGATTTCACAGAAAATGTTATCAGGAGTATACTCACACCAAGACATTGAGAAAGATTATACAGACGGATAACGCAAAGGAGCAAAGCCAAGGCGACGCAGAACCGCGTCAAAGTGAAACATGGTCGACATATGGACAACAAACTAAAAAATTTCTTAAGAACAAGGGTGGCGCTTGTGCAAATACTTTAAAACTCAATAAATTGGCATTTCTAATGATATACTTTCGATTAACGAATGAAAAACTTTACCAAAACTAGAGGAAAATATTTTCTACTATACTCCAACATTGATCAAATCAGGCAATATCACTGAAAACAGAGTAAACAATTGCTTAAAAACAAGGTTTGTGCTTGTAAAAATGCTTTAAAACTCAAGAAATTAGAATTTCAAAGGATATGCTTTGATTAACGAAAGAAAAACTTTACTACAAGTAGAAGAAAATGATTTTCAACTATACACCAACATTGACCAAAACAGGTAAAATCACGGACAACGGAGTAAACAATTGCTTTAACAAAAGAGTTGCGCTTGTTTAAATACTTTAAAACTTAACAAAATAACGTTTCTAACGATATCCATTCAATTAATGAATGAAAACTTTACCACAAGTGGAATAAAATGATTTTCTACTCTACACTAACATTGACGAAAACACGTTAAATCACTGACAACAAAGCAAATAAATTCTTCAAAACAAGGGTTGCGCTTGTGCAAATTCTTTAAAAATCAACAATATAGGATTTCTAACGATATAACTTGGATTAACGAAAGAAAAACTTTACCACAAAACACAGTAAACAATTGCTTAAAAACAAGGGTTGCGCTTGTGAAAATACTTTAAAACTCAACAAATTAGCAATTCAAAGGATATACTTTGGTTAAAGAAAGAAAAACTTTACCACAAGTGAAAGAAAATGATTTTCTACTATACACCAACATTGACCAAAACAGGTAAAATCACTGACAACAGAGTAAACAATGCCTTAAAAACAAGGGTCGCGCTTGTGCAAATACTTTAAAACTACAATTAATTAACATTTCTAACGATATACCTTTGATTAACGAAAGAAAAACTTTACCACAAGTAGAAGAAAGTGATTTTCAACTATACACCAACATTGACAAAAACAGGTAAAATCACTGAGAACAGAGTAAACAATTTCTTAAGAACAAGGGTTGCGCTTGTGCAAATACTTTAAAACTCAATAAATTAGCATTTCTAATGATATACTTGCGATTAAAAAAAGAAAAACTTTACCACAAGTGGAAGAAAAAGATTTTCTACTATAGACCAACATTGACAAAAACAGGTTAAATCACTGACAAATGAGCAAATATTGCTTCAAAGCCCTTGCTTTGTTGCCCTTGTGCAAATACTTTAAAACTCAACAAAGTAGTATTTCTATCGATAGACCTTCAACAAACAAAACAAAAACTTTGCCACATGTAGAACAAAATGATTTTCTACTATACACCAACATGGACCAAAACAGGTAAAATCACAGACAACAGAGTAAACAAATTCTTAAAAACAAGAGTGGTGCTTTTGCAAATATTTAAAACTCAACAAAAAGAAACATTTCTAACTATATGCTTTCGATTAATGAATGAAAAACTTTAGCACAAGTAGAAGAGAATGATTTTCTACTATACACCAACATTGACGAAAACTGGTTAAATCACAGACAATAGAGCAAATAATTGCTTAAAAACAAGGGCTGCAGTTGTGCAATTACATGAAAACTCAACAAAATAGCATTTCTATCGATACACTTACAACAAACGAAAGAGAAAATTTACCACAAGTAGAAGAAAATGATTTTCTACTATGCACCAACATTGAAGAAAACAGCGCAAATTGACAACAGAGCAAATAATTGCTTAAAAACTAGGGTTGCGCTTCTGCAAATACTTTAAAACTCAACAAAATAACATTTCTAACGATATACTTTCACTTAACCAAGGAAAAGCTTTTCCACCAGTAGAAGAAAATGATTTTCTACTGTACACCAACTTTGAACAAAAAAGGAAAAATCACTGTCAACAGAGTAAACAATTCCTTTGAAACAAGTGTGGCGCTTGTGCATATACTTTAAAACTCAATAAATTAGCATTTCTAACAATGTACTTTTGATTAGCAAAAGAAAAACTTTACCACAAGTGAAGGAAAATGATTTTCTACTGTACACCAACATTGACCAAAACAGGTAAAATCACTGACAACAGAGTAATCAATTGCTTAAAAACACGGGTTGCGCTTGTTCAAATACTTTAAAACTCAATAAGTTAGCATTTCTAATGATATACTTTCGATTAATGAAGAAAAACCTTGACCACAAACCAGAGTAAACAATTGCTTAAAAAAATGGTTGCGCTTCTGCAAATAATTTAAAACTTAACAAAATAGCACTTCTTAGGATATACTTTCAATTAACGAAAGAAAAACTTTACCACAAGTAGAAGAAAATGATATTCTACTATACACCAACATTGACCGAAACAGGAAATCACTGATAATAGAGTAAACAATTGCTTAAAAACTAGGGTTGCGCTTGTGCAAATACTTTAATACTCAACAAATTAGCATTTCTAACGATATACTTTTGATCAACGAAAGAAAAACTTTACCACAAATTGAAGAAAATGATTTTTTACTATACACCAACATTGACCAAAAAAGGCAAAATAACTGACAACAAAGTAAACAATTGCTTAAAAACAAGAGTTGCGCTTGTGCAAAATTGACAAAAATTGACAACAACAGTGAAAATCACTCACAACAGAGTAAACAGTTTCTTAAAAAGGGTTGCGCTTGTGCAAATCCTTCAACACTCAACAAATGAGCTTTTCTAAAAACATACGTTTGATTAACAAAAGAAAAGCTTTACTACAAATAGAAGAAAATTATTTTTTTACTATACACCAACATTGACCAAAAGAGGAAAAATCACTGACAACAAAGTAAACAATTTCTTAAAAACCAGGTTAGTTCTTGTGCAAATACGTTAAAACTCAAAAAACAGCATTTCTAATGATATACCTTCGATCGACGAAAAAAAAGTTTACCACAAATAGAAGAAAATGATTTTTCACTGTCTACCAACATTGACCAAAGCAAGCAAAATCACTCACAACAAAGTAAACATTTCCTTAAAAACAGGAGTTGCGCTTGAGCAAATACTTTAAAACTCAACAAAATAACATTTCTGACGATATACTTTCGATGAAGGAATGAAAAACTTTACCACAAGTAATGGAAAATGATTATTTACTATACTCCAACACTGACCAAAACAGATAAAATCACTTAAAACCACGTAAACAATTGCTTAAAAACAAGGGTTGCGCTTTTGTAAATACTTTAAAACTCGAAAAATTGGCATTTCAAAGGATATCCTTTGATTAACAAAAGAAAAACTTTACCACATGTACAAGAAAATGATTTTCTACTATACACCAACATTGACAAAAACAGAGAAAATCACTCAAAACAGAGCAAAAAAATTTTTAAAAACTATATTGGCGCTTGCGCAAAAAGTTTAAAACTCAATGAAATAGCATTTCTAATGATATACTTTCGAATAACAGAAGAAATACTTTACCTCAAGTAGAAAAAAATGATTTTTTACTATACACCAACTTTGACCAAAACAGGTAAAATCACTCACAACTGACCAAACAATGGCTTTAACACAAGGGTTGCGCCGGTGAAAAAATTTTAAAACTCACCAAATTAGCATTTCAAAGGATATACTTTGATTAATGAAAGAAAAACTTTACCACAATTAGAGGAAAATGATTATCTACTATACTTCAACACTGACGAAAACAGGCAAAATCACTGAAAGAAGAGTAAACAATTGCTTTAAGAATATGGTTGCACTTGTGCAAATACTTTAAATCTCAACAAAATAGCATTTCTAATGATATACTTTCAATTAACGAAAGAAAAGCTTTACCACAAGTAGAAGAAAATGATTTTGTACTATACACCAACATTGACCAAAACAGGTAAAATAACTGAAAACAGAGTAGACAGTTGCTTTAAGAATATGGTTGCGCTTGTGCAAATACTTTAAAACTCAATAAATTAGCATTTCTAATGATATACTTTCGATTAACGAAAGAAAAATTTTACCACATGTAGAAGAAAATAATTTTCCACTATACGCCAACATTGACCAAAACAGGTAAAATCACTACCAAGAGAATAAACAATTGCTTAAAAATAAGGGTTGCGTTTGTAGAAATACTTTAAGACTCAACGAAATAGGATTTCTAGCGATATACCTTCGATTAACGAAACAAAAACTTTACCACAAGTAGAAGAAAATTATTTTCTACTATACACAAATATTGAACAAAACACCTAAAATCACTGACAACAGAGCAAACAATTTCTTAAAAAGAAGGGTTGCGCTTGTGGAAATACTTTAGAACTCAACAAAATAGCATTTACAACGATATACATTCAATTAGCGAATGACAAACTTTACCTCAGGAAGAAGAGAATTATTTTCTACCATAAATTTGACCAAAACAGCAAAAATCACTGACAACAGAGAAAACCATTGCTTACAAACAAGGGTAGCGCTTGTGCAAATACATTAAAATTCAAGAAAATAGCATTTCTAATGATATACTTTGGATTAACGAATGAAAAACGTTACCACAAGTAGAGGGAAATGATTATCTACTATACTCCAACATTGAACAAAGCAAGCAAAGTCACTGGAAACAGAGTAAATAATTGCTTGCAAAAAAGGGTTGCGCTTGTGAAAAAACTTTAAAACTGAGCAAATTAGCATTTCAAAAGATATACTTTGATTAACGAAAGAAAAACTTTACCACAAGTAAAAGAAAATGATTATCTGCTATACTCCACACTGACCAAAACAAGTAAAATCACTGAAAACAGTGTAAACAATTTCTTAGAAACATAGTTTGTGCTTGTGCAAATACTTGAAAACTTAAAAAAAAGCTTTCTCACCATATACTTTCGATTAACGATAGAAAAACCTTACCACAAGTAGAAGAAAATGATTTTCCACTCTACACCAACATTGACCAAAACAGCTCAAATCACTTACAGCAGAGTAAACCATTGCTTAAAAACAAGGGTTGTGAAGTTTTTCATTCGTTAAACGAAAGTATATCGTTAGAAATCCTATTTTGTTGAGTTTTAAAGTTTTTTCACAAGCGCCACCCTTGTTTTTCAGAAGATGTTTACTGTGTTGTCCGTGATTTTACCTGTTTTGGTCAATGTTGGTGTATAGTTGAAAATCATTTTCTTCTACCTGTAGTAAAGTTTTTCTTTCGTTAATCAAAGCATATTCTTTGAAATGCTAATTTGTTGAGTTCTAAAGCATTTTCACAAGCGCAAACCTTGTTTTCAAGCAATTGTTCCGTGATATTGCCTGTTTTGGTCAATGTTGAAGTATAGTAGATCATCATTTTCCTCTACTTGTGGTAAAGTTTTTCTTTCATTAATCAAACGTATATTGTAAGAAATGCTATTTTGTTGAGTTTTAAAGTATTTGCACAAGCGCAACCTCTCTTTTTAAGCAATTTTTTGGTGTGTTGTCAGAGATTTTGCCTGTTTTGTTCAATGTTGGGGTATAGTAGAAAATAATTTTCCTCGAGTTTTGTTAAAGTTTCTCATTCATTAATCGAAAGTATGTCATTAGAAATGCTAATTTATTGAGTTTTAAAATATTTGCACAAACGCCACCCTTGTTTTAAAGAAATTCTTTACTCTGTTTTCCGTGATTTTGCCTGTTTTGGTCAATGTTGGTGTATAGTAGAAAATCATTTTCTTCTACTTGTGGCACAGTTTCTCTTTCGTTTGCTGAAAGTGTATCGATAGAAATGCTATTTTGTCGAGTTTTAAGGTAATTGCATTAGCGCAACCTTTTTTTTAAAGCAATTGTTTGCTCTGTTGTCAGTGATTTAACCTGTTTTCGTCAATGTTGGTGTATAGTAGAAAATCGTTTTCATCTACTTGTGGTAAAGTTTTTCTTTCGTTAATCGAAAGCATATCTTTAGAAATGCTATTTTGTTAAGTTTTAAATTATTTTCAGAAGTGCAACCCTTTTTTTAAACCAATTGTTTAGTCTGTTGTCAGTGATTTTGGCTGTTTTGGTCAATGTTGGCGTATAGTAAAAAAAAATTTCCTTCTATTTGTAGTAAAGTTTTTCTTTCGTTAATCAACCGTATATCCTTAGAAAAGCTCATTTGTTGAGTTTTGATGTATTTGCAAAAGTGCAACCCTTGTTTTTAAGCAATTGTTACTCTGTCTTATGGTAACGTTTTTCATTCGTTAATCGAATGTATATCATTAGAAATGCTGTTTCTTAGAGTTTTAAAGTATTTCCACCAGCACAACCCTTCTTTTCAAGCAATTGTTTATTCTGTTGTCAGAGATTTTATTTGTTTTGGTCAATGTTGGTGTATAGTGGAAAATCATTTTCTTCTACTTGTTGTAAAGTTTTTCTTTCATTAATCAAAGTTTATCCTTTGAAATGCTAATTTATTGTGTTTTAAAATATTTGCATAAGCACAATCGTTGTTTTTAAGCAATTGTTTACTCTTGTGTCAGTGATTTTGTCTCTTTTGGTCAATGTTGGTGTATAGTAAAAAAATAATTTTCTTGTATTTGTAGTAAAATTTTTTTTCGTTAATCAAATGTATAACCTTTGCAAAGCTCATTTGTTGAGTCTTGAAGTATTTGCACAAGCGTAATCGTTGTTTTTAAGAAATTATTTACTCTGTTGCGAGTGATTTTCCCTGTTTTTGCCAATGTTGGTTTATAGTAGAAAATCATTTTCTTCCACATATGGTAAAGTTTTTCTTTCGTTAATCAAAGTATATCCTTTGAAATGCTAATTGTTGAGTTTTAAAGTATTTTTAAAAGCGCAACCCTTGTTTTTAAGCAACTGTTTACTCTGTTTTCAGTGATTTTGCCTATTTTGGTCAGTGTTGGAGTATAGTAGATAATCATTTTTTGCTACTTGCGGTAAAGTTTTTGTTTCGTTAATCAAAGTATATGCTTTGAAATGCTAATTTGTTGAGTTTTAAAGTTTTTTCACAACCGCAACCCTTGTTTGTAAGCAATTGTTTACTCTGTTTTCAGTGACTTTGTCTGTTTTGTTGAATGGTGGAGTATAGTAGATAATCATTTCCCTCTACTTGTGGTAAAGTTTTTCATTCGTTAATCCAAAGTATATCGTTAGAAACACTATTTTGTTGAGTTTTAAAGTATTTGCAGAAATGCAACCCTTGTGCTAAATCAAATGTTTACTCTGTGGCGAATGATTTTACCTGTTTTTTGGTAAATGTTGGTGTATTTTACCTGTTCTTTGGTAAATGTTGGTGTATAGTAGAAAATCTTTTTCCTCTACTTTTGGTAAAGTTTTTCTTTCGTTAATCAAAACTATATTGTTAGAAATGTTAATTTATTGAGTTTTAAAGTATACGTGCTAGCGTAAGCCTTGTTTTAAAGCAATTGTTTACTCTGTTGTCAGTGATTTTACTTGTTTTGGTCAATGTTGGTGTATAGTACAAAATCATTTTCTGCTACTTGTGGTAAGGCTTTTCCTTCGTTAATTGAAAGTGTATCATTAGAAATGCTATTTTATTGAGTTTTAAAGTATTTGGAAAATCGCAACCTTTCCTTGTTTTTAAGTAATTGTTTACGCTGTTGTCAGTGATTTTACCTGTTTTTGTCAATGTTAGTGTGGAGTGGAAAATTATTTTCTTCTACATGTGGTAAAGTTTTTCTTTCGTTTATCAATGTATATCCTTTGAAATGCAAATTTATTTTGTTTCAACGTATTTGCACAAGTGCAACCTTTGTTTTTAAGTAATTGATTACTCTGTTGTCAGTGATTTGCACTTGCGCAACCTTTGTTTTTAAGAAATTGTTTACTCTGTTTTCAATGATTTTACCTGTTTTGTTCAATGTTGGTGTATAGTAGAAAATCATTTTCTTCTACTAGTGGTAAAGTTTTTCTTTCGTTAATCGAAAGTTTATTGTTAGAAACGCTAATTTATTGAGTTTTAAAGTATTTGCACAAGCACAACCCTTGTTTTAAAGCAATTGTTTATTCTGTTTTCAGTGATTTTACCCTTTTTGGTGAATGTTGGTGTATAGTACAAAACCATTTTCTTCTACTTGTGCTAAAGCTTTTCCTTCGTTAATTGAAAGTGTATCATTAGAAATGCTATTTTGTTGAGGTTTAAATTATTTGCACATGTGCAACCCTTTTTTTTAAGAAATTGTTTACTCTGTTCTCAGTGCATTTACCTGTTTTGGTGATTGTTTGTGTATAGCAGAAAATCATTTTCTTCTACTTGTGGTAAAGTTTTTCTTTCATTAATCAAAAGTATATCGTTAGAAATGCTATTTTGTTGAGTTTTAAAGTATTTGCACAAGCGCAACATTTGTTTTTAAGCAATTGTTTGCTCTGTTTTCAGTTATTTTGCGTGTTTTGGTCAGTGTTGGAGTATAGTAGATAATCGTTTTCTTCTACTTGTGCTAATGTTTTTCTTTTGTAAATCAAAGTATATCCTTTGAAATGCTAATTTGTTGTGTTTTAAAGTTTTTTCACAAGCGCAACCCTTGTTTTTAAGCAATTGTTTACTCTGTTTTCAGTGATTTTCCCTGTTTTGCTCAATGTTGGAGTATAGTAGATAATCATTTTTCTCTACTTGTGGTAACGTTTTTCATTCGTTAATCCAACGTATATCGTTAGAAATGCTTTTTTGTTGACTTTTAAAGTATTTGCACAAGCGCAACTTTTGTTTTTAAGCACTTGTTTATTCTGTTTTCAGTGATTTTGCCAGTTTTGGTCAGTGTTCAAGTATAGTAGATAATCATCCTCCTCTACTTTTCGTAAAGTATTTCATTCCTTCATCAAAAGTATATCATTAGAAATGTTATTTGGTTGAGTTTTGAAGTATTTGCACAAGCGAAACCCTTTTTTTTTAAGGAATTGTTTACTCTGTGGTCAGTGATATTACCTGCGTTGGTCAATGTTGGTGTATAGTGTAAAATCAATTTCTTCTACTGGTGGTAAACTTTTTCTTTCGTTAATAACAAGTATATCGATAAAAATTGTAATTTTTTGAGTTTTAAATTACTTTCACAAGCACAACGCTTGTTTTTAAACAATTGTTTACTCTGTTGTCAGCTATTTTACCTGTTTTGGTCAATGGTATTTTTGAAAATAATTCTCTTCTTCTTGTGGTAAAGTTTTTCATTCGTTAATCGAAAGTATATCGTTGGAAATGCTATTTTGTTGAGTTTTAAAGTATTTGCACAAGAGCAACTTTTCTTTTTACGAAATTAATTACTCTGTTGTCAGTGATTTGCACATGCGCAGCCTTTGTTTTTAAGCAATTGTTTACTCTGTTGTAAGTGATTTTAGGTGTTTGGTCATTGTTGGTGTATAGTAGAAAATCATTTTCTTGTACTTGTGATAAAGTTTTTCTTTCGTTAATCAAAAGTATATCGTTAGAAAGCCTTTTTTTAGTTTCAAAGTATTTGCACAGGTGCAAACTTTGTTTTTAAGAAATGATATACTCTGTTTTCAGTAATTTTATTGTTTTGTTCAATGTTGGTGCATAGTAGATAATCATTTTCCTGTACTTGTGGTAAAGTTTTTTTTTTGTTAATCAAAGTATATCCTTTGAAATGCTAATCTTTTCAAAAGTGCAACCCTTTTTTTAAATTATTGTTTACTATAGTAGAAAATCATTTTCATCTGCATGTGGTAAAGTTTTTCTTTCGTTAATCAAAGTATTGAGTTTTAAAGTATTTTCAAAAGCGCAACCCTTTTTTTTAATCAATAGTTTACTCTGTTTTCAGTGATTTTGTCTGTTTTGGTCAGTGTTGAAGTATAGTAGATAATCATTTGCCTCTACTTGTCATAAAGTTTTTCATTTGTTCATCGAAAGTATATCGTTAGAAATGCTATTTGGTTGAGTTTTAAAGTATTTGTACTAGCACAACCCGTTTTTTTTATGGAATTGTTTACTCTTTTGTCAATGATTTTACCTTCTTTGATCAATGTTATGGTAGAAAATAATTTTCTTCTTCTTGTGGTAAAGTTTTTCATTTGTTAATCGAAAGTATATTGTTATAAATTCTATTTTGTTGAGTTCTAAGTTTTTGCACAAGCGTCACCTTATTTTTTGGAAGATGTTTACTGTGTTGTCCGTAATTTTACCTGTTTTGGTCAATGTTGGTGTACAGTTGAAAATCATTTTCTTTTACTTGTAGTAAAGTTTTTCTTTCGTTAATCAAAGCTTATCCTTTGAAATGCTAATTTTTTGAATTTTAAAGCTTTTTCACAAGTGCAAACCTGGTTTTTAAGAAACTGTTTACTCTGTTTTCAGTGATATTGCCTGTTTTCGTCAATTTTGAAGTATAGTAGACAATTGTTTTCCTCTAATTCTGGTAAAGTTTTTCTTTCATTAGTCGAAAGTATGTGGTTAGAAATAGTATTTTGTTTAGTTTTAAAGTATTTAAACAAGCGGAACCTCTGTATTTAAGCAATTGTTTGGTCTTTGGTCAGAGATTTTGACTGTTTTGGTCAATGTTGGAGTATAGTAGACAATCATTTTCCTTCAGTTTCGTTAAAGTTTTTCATTAGTTAATCGAAAGTATATCATTAGAAATGCTAATTTATTGAGTTTTAAAGTATTTGCGCAAGCGCCACCATTGTTTTTAGGAAATTGTTTTTTCTGTTGTCGTGATTTTACTTGTTTTGGTCAAAGGTGGCGTATAGTAGAAGATCATTTTCTTCTAATTGTGGTAAAGTTTCACTTTCATTTGCTGAACGTGTATCGATAGAAATGCTATTTTGTTGAGCTTTAATGTAATTGCACAAGCGCAACCTTTGATTTTAAGCAATTATTTGTTCAGTTGTCAGTGATTTAACCTTTTTTCGTCAATGTTGGTGTATAGTAGAAAATCATTTTTTTCTACTTGTGGTAAAGTTTTTCATTCATTAATCGTATGCATACCGTTTGAAATGTTTTTTTGTTGAAATTTAAAGTATTTAAACAAGCGCAACCCTTTTGTTAAAGCGATTGTTTTTGCAATTGTTAAAGCAATTGCAAATAATTTTCTTCCTCTTGTGGTAAAGCTTTTCCTTTGTTAATTGAAAGTATATCGTTAGAAATGCTATTTTGTTGAGTTTTAAATTATTTGCAGAAGCGCAACCTTTTTTTTTAAGCAATTGTTTACTCTATTACCAGTGATTTTGCCTGTTTTGGTCAATGTTGGTGTATAGTAAAAAAAAATTTTCTTTTATTTGTAGTAAAGTTTTTCTTTCGTTAATCAAACGTATATCCATAGAAAAACTCACTCGTTGGGTTTGGAAAAACTTGCACAAGCGCAACCTTTGTTTTTAAGCAATTGTTTACTCTGTTTTGTGGTAAAGTTTTTCATTCATTAATCGAATGTATATCGTTAGAAATGCTATTTCTTAGAATTTTAAAGTATTTCCACAAGTGCGACCCTTATTTTTAAGCAATTGCTTACTCTGTTGTCACAGATTTTTTTTGTTTTGGTCAGTGTTGGTGTATAGTGGAAAATCATTTTCTTCTACTTGTGGTAAAGTTTTTCTTTCGTTAATCGAAGTATATCCTTTGAAATGCTAATATATTGTTTTTTAAAGTATTTAAATAAGTGCAATCGTTGTTTTTAAGCAGTTGTTTACTCTGTTGTCAGTGATTTTGCCTCTTTTGGTCAATGTTGACGTGTAGTAGAAAAATAATTTTCTTGTATTTGTAGTAAAGTTTTTCTTTCGTTAATTAAAGTATATCCTTTGAAATGCTAATTTATTGTGTTTTAATGTATTTGCATAAGCGCAATCCTTGTTTTTAAGCAATTGTTTACTCTAAGTTCTTTGAAGGTTTTCATTGCGATAAACTATCTAATACAAAGTTTTGTGGAAACACCATGTAAATTTATCTATGCAGAGCTTTCGGTCCGGAAGCCCGGACCGTCATCAGTGCAAAGCAGACTTTTCGTAATCATACATCTCTTTTAAATTAAAAGTGTCGTGATCAGTTGCTCGCGTCATTTGACCAAATAAACGGTCAAAATTGCGCGCGTGCAC
>JAODVM010155294.1:0-14784 GCA_025400095.1 Phenganax marumi | reverse complement strand
TTAGGAGCAATAATCACCAACAAATGTTATCTAGGCTGAAAGATCTTGTATATTTCTTTGTGTCATAACTATTAAAAGTCTTTACAGAGCAAAACTAGCTGCAAAATTTGAACCGCTCCGATAGCAATCCGGTATAGCCATTTGGTTTGTCGCGTTTCATTCGCGCTAATCGCAGTGGGAAATCCTTGTAATCACAACATCGTGAAATTGCATTGCGTTTGAACGGCTGAAGAAGTTAAAACAAGCTTCTACCGCTTTTGCTAACGAAACGGGAGCGAGTGATTCTCCGACCACATCCTTTTGCTGACTAAATGCAAATTAGCGCACACGAAGCCCAAGGTTTACCAAATAAGGCAATAAAAGTGTGCATGAAAAAAGTGACATTCAAATTTGCATTTAACCATTTTTGTATCCTATAGAAGGTGACATTCTAGTGGCGTTTCCATCATAGATCTTGCAAGAGCAAGCATAGTTCTCCTGAACGTTTTAGCAAGGAAACTTGTAAGTTGAAATAACATTGGAAATATTAGTTAGTACTATACTATATACATGTTTGAGTACTGCTTGCTATAAAGTATAAGATGGTAAAAAAAATACGAAACTGGACGACTTTATGCAACTGTTTCTGAACTCTTCTTTTTCAAACTCGATCCTCCTTTGCCATAATAGCATCAAGGTCATTCATTAGATTTTGAAGAGTGCTGGTTTCGGCAACAGGCTGTTAAAAGAGTATTGAAAATATGAGCTACTTCGGGTGAGGACTTGTGGTTATTTGGTCTCGTCGCACGATGAGCCTGTGTATGCATGAAGGCCCAACAAAACGAAAAATCTGAATTAATAGAGGCCCTTAGAACTGTATATGTTGGTTGGTTCGGTCTCGACACGCGACGTACAATATTCAAGACGCATGGGTCGTCAAGACGGATCATGAGTTTCCAGTTTGATGCAGTATGAAAGTGGCCAATCATTCATAACAGAAATTACGCTTGAAACGCATCGACTTGTGGCTAGTTGACAAGAATTATAACACCCGAATATCCACTAACATTTTACCTTGATGGACAGTGTAAAATTTGGAATTTCAGTGACAAGCTCTTCCGAACCATAATCACTCGAAGTCGCCGCAGCAATCTAAAAATAGTCATGGAACAAATATTATCAGCTTAAAATAGAAATTAAAGTTTGATCAAAAAAGGCAAAGTTACGTTTTCATGAAACGCCAACAAAATTTCTGTGAATGGTGTAGTTAATCGAAATCTTACCTCTGCACGCATGAAAGGAGACTTATAGATCTCATCATGTGCTACTACTACAGGAAGAGGTTGATAGTCTTCAACATCTCTGTAATCAACTGACGCAGATTGCTCTGAAAAATACAATCATGCTTTAGCGCTACAATACAAAATAATAATGCGAGGTCTGTAAATTTTACCTAAGAATTAGTAACAAAAAAACGATTCGAACCCATAGAGACTACTAGTAGTATTCATCTTGCCTCTTACCAATTTCTGTTGGTTCATCAACACGGTCTTTTCTTGACAATAATGGACTATCTAAAGGTTGCATCTCATCCGCACTTCTAAACATGAAAACATACACACTAGTTTGCTCTCTGTCACTTGAAATAAACGATCATTACCTGGGTATTGTGGTCGCAAGCAAGTCATTCTTCTTTATACAGGCTTCCATTTCCAGATCATCTTGTTTAATCCAGTAAGTCTCTTTATTGCTTGTTTTTTTCTTCCCACTGCCGTTAGCCACAGCTTTGTAAGGATCGGACGGCAGTTTTCTGCGTGGTGAAAAGAAAGTTAATCTAAACAACGGGAAAAGGTAAAAGCTACATCTCATTTCGACATATTACTTTCTTATTGGAGGTGCAGCGCGGGATCTTTTCTTGCATAGAACAATACTAATGACAACGATCGCTACCAACGTGACGGCCGCAATCACAGCAATCACAATCCATAATGTCTTCTCACCAGACGTCAAACTACGAACTCCGCTTTCTGAAAACACACCATGTACAGCTTTAACAAAATTAGCATCACAAGGAAGTATAAAAACGACTTTCAGTAACCTTCAATCTTCTTCTTTGTTTGAGTCGAGGTTTCTAGGAAACAACACATCTTTAACTTGTCATACACAATATGGAACGAATGCACGAGAGAAAAAGATCTGAGCTCTCGCGTAAAAGATCGAAGCTGCTATCACAGCGCAGATCTCTCACGTCAAATCAACGCAGGTGTTTTCACCATCACTTATTGACGATAAAAAATAAGCAAGCAAGAACATCTTACTATCTGCAGGGGTGTTCTCAAAGCTGGGCTTCAACAATTTATTTGTCATTCTCGGATCTACAAAAACAATAATCTGAGGCCTACGCCATACGCCGGTTTTTCAAGCGCCGCACTTAACGCGAATGAGCTCAGACAAAGACTTTCGGTCATTTGCATTAGGTTCGGCACTTGAGGGGAATGAAGTTTGACCTAGGCCTCTGTCTTTACCAACACGTCGCGTTCAATCTTCTCGCGAAAGATGCACAAAAATGTCAAACCTTGCGTTGTCGTGGAAGGTATGCCCAAACTTATCACAGAACCTACAAAACGAAACATACTATTAAATGCATTGCCACTCACTGACTTAATATAAACTTCGGAACAAAAATTATACCTCCATAGAAATCAGTAGCTTCCGAAAACACTCCTTCACCAGCCCGATTTTTTGCCAGAATTTTCACGGAATACTTGACAGTTGCATTGACATTAGATATTTGTTCGTTTAAAACATGCGCTTTCACTGTTTTGCATGTCCAGTTCAAGTGCTTGGTTTCAGGTCGCCAACAGATTTTATAATTTGTTAGTTTACCATTTGGTTCATCCGGAGTGTTCCAATGTACACGAACTGTGGACTCTTCGGGAGCGATTGACACTGTCACATCTTTCGGTGCACTTGGAACTAAAAGTTCCAAAATTTTCTTATTGATAACATTCTGTTTTTCCAGAGCAAAATAAAGCAAAGCATGTGTTGAAAACAAATAGCTTTACTGTACCTTCTTCTCTCGTTGTGTTAAAAACAGACTTGTATTTTGTTTCATCATTTTTCTTCACGAAAAACGTATAAGCCATTCCAGCGCGAAGATTTTTGACAACTACTGAAGTTTTTCGCGTCACATTCAATTTCACCCAATCACCACCTTTTTCAAACTTCACATGGTACCAGACATTTGGCTGCAGCAATGCCGTAGGATCAACCCACGAGAGTTTCATCGCTCTTTTCTTTACCGGCACTGCTCGCAAGTTGTAAATACCTGACGAGTGTTCTACACACAGAACACAAATATTAGTCATAAATAACAAAAACATCAGTTATAAACCTTTTAAGTGTTTCCTCTTACCGGTACGTGTCGAGAAAGTAGAATGTAAAAAGAAACCTCTGCTCAAGGTTTTGTTTTGAAGCTTACCTAAACGAGGTATAGTGACTCTCTCCAGCGCTTCCAAACCCTGGCCCATCTTGTTGGCAGCACGAACACGAATAATGTAGATAGTGTCCGGTTCTACAAGTAGGACAACAAATAACAATTTCCAATACGAATTCAAAATTATTAGCACCAATAGCAGCGCTGATTCGAAACATTTCAAAAAGCACCTACGTAAATTTCGCAGGAGATAAGAAGTAACATTTTTTGGCAAGTGGATATATGAATCATCTGGCGTCATCTTGCCATAACTCAGGACATATTCACGGACAATGATGTGGCTTTCAATCGGAGCATCCCAACTCACTTGCACCATGCCCAACACCACACGAGCTCGCAGATTGCTTGGTTTACCCGGCACAATGTCCTCTGAAGCGAAATAAGACTCGTGAAAAATTGTGACACTAAAATGTGTCTGTCAAGTTACCATTACCTATTCCTGTCTTTGAATGCGTCCGTTTTCTCACCCATTTACTAAATGGGCCAGTGCCTGCCTCCGTAACAGCAGCAACCTTTATAGCATATGTAGTAAACCTTTCCCAACTCAAGAAAACTTTGTTGTTGAGCTAAAAAGTGGAAAAAAAACCCAACTAAGACTCTATGCAGCAGAGAAAAAAATTGCAAAATCTCTTTACCTTAGTTGTGGAGTTGTACGTAATTCCCAAATTTTCATTCTTCAAGCTCAACTTATAGCCAGTGATATTACCCTTTACTTGAGAAGGCGCACTCCAACTAGCCGTTAGAATGTCTTTTATCAAAACCAGTTCAATATTTTCAGGTGGATTTTTTGGCCCTGCAAAAAGAAATTCATTTTTTTCTACTGTTTCAAAGTGTTGTCTGAGAACAATAGAGAGCCAAGTTCCAAAAATCCTTACTTTCACTTTTCGTTTTACCAAATACTTCTGCAGACATTTCGCCAGGTCCACGTTGAGCATGAGCAGCAACTTTCACTCCATACTTGGTGTAAGGTTGGAGTTGAAGAAGAACCACCTCATGTTTGAGCGATGATTCTGTCAGCCAAGGCCCACTGCCATCAACGTCACGATATTCGATGGAGTAGTTCTTTATCACCAGCGAGCTAAAACAAACATGGCAAAAACGTATCAGTGGACAATATCGTCCAACATTGACAAGCAGATTATATGGCATTACAAAGAGTAACTGAATAATCTGGCCACTAAGACACTGTTAGCCTAGGGTGCACTGGAGTGACTGCATCTTTACACATAAATAAAATTAATAAACACTGTGGTGAAACCGATGTGATTTGTTCAAGAAGACGCTTACTTGACTAGAGGAGGTTTCCAGGACACTTTCAATGCCATGGAGCTGATGGCAAACACTTGAACATCCTGTGGGGGACCAAGTGAGGAAACTGGTGCCAGAGTGTATTCCTGTGCTGCAGTACTTAAGGCACCTCCCTTGTGTTTAGTAGAAGCATAGACAGTAAACTGATAGAGTGTGCGGGGTTTCAAGTCTGTAACCAGCAACGAAGTTCCTTGAGTATCCAACATGGATTGAATAGTTCCTGGAATTGAAAGGAACTTGCATGTAAAATAAATGCAAACCATGACCTACTGCTGGGCCACCCTTTTGCAGAAAATGTGAATTTAAATAATTGTGCTGCTTAGTTCTCTTTTGGTGGAGAAGAAAGTAAAGAATTGTACCCGCACTCAAGACATAAGTGACAACAGTATATTTCACAATAACACCGTGAGGTTCACGTGGTTCTTGCCATGACACAAGAATCGCAGTTGCATTTAACGCTACAGCCTTCACATTTCTTGGTTCACTAGGAGCAAGTGCTGGGCTGGAGGGCTGTGTTGTAGTTGTAGTAGTAGTTGTGGTTGTAGTTGTAGTCGCTGAGACAGTTGTTGTTGCCTGGCCATCTAAATGAAACAAATATATTGTGATCACAATTTATGTAACTATCCTCCTAAACACACTCTGGACACGTACCAAGCACAATAAGCTGTGCAGAAGCAATCACTTCATTTTCACCATTCTCTGCAAAACATTGGTACATTCCCTCATCACTGTTCAAAACTTCCATGATCACGATGCCATCTTTCTCTTCCATAATGTGTTCCACTCCAGAAATACTCTCACCATTCCTGTACCAAGATAGTCTGGGTTTAGGGTATCCTGTTGCAGCACACTGAAATCTAACATCTTTGTCTTCATCTGACTTAACATCTGATGGCAATACTGTCATTTGCACAGGAACTGAAAAGGACATATATATGGATCTATCACAAACAACTATGAATCAAGTAAGTTGAGTGAGTAGGATCTTACCAATAACATCAAGATGTGCAACAGCCTTCTCATCGTTCATTGTACACTCATACTTGCCACTATCTGAAGCCTGTACAACAGAAATTTTCAAACTACTAACACCATATTTGGCATAGCGTCCTGTCAATGTAATCTTTTTCCCATCTTTGTGCCATTCAACTTGTGGCTTGGGGTATCCAGCAACAATACATTCAAAAAAAACATTCTCATTATGCAAGGCTGTTACATCACTGGGTTTAACCAAAAACTTGCTCGCTTTTGCAGCAGGTGGTGCTACAAAGAAAAAATAATTCATCAATGCAATTCACAAGGGTTGGAAAACAACAAACTACACACCTGCAGTTACGGTGAGTTTTGCCTTGGCAGTAACTTCCTTTTCCAACTCTTCATTTCTTGCTTTACATATATAATTTCCTGCATCACTAGGCAACACACTTAGAATCTCCAAGATGCCAGAAGGGAAAACAACAAAGCGAAAATTAAGCAATAAATCTGTGTTTTTTCCTTCTTTCCTCCATGTTATCTTGGCATTAGGACGACTTCTCTTTATTGCACACTTAAAAAATGCGGTTTCACCTTTGCTTATTGTCAGATCTTGAGGCTTTTCAACAAAAGATTTTGACATGCCTGAAAAATTCATAGAAAAGAAAGTGTTCTGAAACATGCACTAGGACCAGAAAAAGTTTTCCAATGCCAGGAACGCAACTTACCTACAACAGTTAATCTTGCTTTTCGACTTAGAATCTTGAAAGACTGTCCATTTACTACAGTTTCACCAACACATCTATACAATCCTGAATCAGGTGAAACTTTCTTTTTCCTAACAATTGTCTTGAAGTATAGAGAGCCACTAGGTAGAATGGTCCTACGTGTATCATTTGTGAGGTCCAACACTACACCATCTTTCATCCATGATATCACGGCACTATTTGTTGCTGTTATGTCACACCGAAGTTCGGCAGGTTTATTTCTCACAGTAAATACATCTGAAGGCTCTTCAGTGAACTTTATATACCTTGTTGCTAAACAAAAAAACTAGTAATGAGACACAGATAACTACAATTACATACACTAGTCCTGCACAATTGAGATGATGAAGGATGTACGACAATAGCTTGACAGACTATAAAATACATGAGCTTAGCAAGAGGTTCAACAAACATAAATCATGATTTATATCACGGCTCCACATGTGACAACATCCACATGAATAAATCCCCACGCATTACCACATTGTACACAACCAAACAGCAAATGTCTTCCTGTACAAATGAAGAAATTATTGACGAGCAAACAGTATGCACACCAGCTTGATTTAAAAAGGTACGATAACCATCATCCCTTGAATCAGATTTCAATCAGATTTCAGTTTTGTTATTAAATCAATAAATTCATGTGCACAATAAAAACATCGCATGCACTTTACGAAAGTAAGTACGCTATTAGGGTACTTAATGACTACATCATTCAAATACACCTACTGACCAAAAACTGAAAGAATATTTTGAGATCAATGATCCAACGCTGTTTCTCAAAGCGATCACCAAATACAAAGCTTAATAAAACAAACACTAATATACTGAAGCAACATGTTGCATAGGCAGTCGATGAAAATGTAGAGCAAAAGCAATGCTACAAGTTATTAATTAGAACTATTGCCCATGATTTTGAATGTCTATTATACTTCGATCAACAACTGATGGTTTATAGGGAAAACCGCACGCACATTAACATTTTGAGCTAAAGTAAATAGCAACAATAAAATCTTGCTTCTAAATCGTCAAGGCCGTGAAACGCAAAACTACCTAAATACATTGAGTATATTTGACGAGTTTCTTACCTAATGTAGGCGCAATTGCAATGTAGACCAGAAGAACAACAAGACGTTTCATGCCTCGTCTTCTTAATATCAATACCTTAAAGGAAAAGAAATATTTTGATTCACGAATTCCATTCAGCACTTGTCAATTCACTTCAAGACGGACACAGTATGTTCGTGGGGGTCACGCGTGGGAGTTCCACCACTTCAAAATTAAATATCATACACGAAACGGATAACATCCATAGATGATAGTAAGAGTGACTAAACTCAAACTTGATTTCTCACTTTAAATTGATCAAATACAAACAATTTCAAGATTTCACATTTAAAGTCACTCCGAACACCAAAAAGTTGACACGATGACGGAATTCTGAAGTATCTAAAACAATGAAGTCTTCATGTCACCAGAGGGAGCCAATGAGAGCATCAGCGCACAGCGGGAAATATGCTGATCAGGTTTCAATAAATTCGGCGTTAAAAAAAGTCGCTGAAAATTGACAATTGTACATTAGATTAGAATATTCTATTGCATGTGAGAAATACTGCCTAAGCTGGGACTAGTAAGAGAAGAAACAATGGCTTTGACCAGGACTGACGCGCGGCAATATTACAAAAAATTTCCTGAGGAAACGAGAGAGGACATCATGGCGCGAAAACTGCGTCTCATTAATACCTTCATTTCCGATACACTTTAATCATGGAGAGACGACTACAAAAACACATAATCTCCGTAGACTCGGTAGCTTGATTGCTTGAACATACGAAACAAGAGTTTATAAATATGTTTCTAATAAATCAAATGAATTATGTTGTCGATGGAAATAGCGCACGTGTAACGTCAAGCTATACGTTTTGGAAATCTCGGCGAGATCAATCGATCAACGCCGAATACCTGTCTTTCTCACACTCTGAAAAGTCGATCAGTAATCGATGCCAGTAATTCGAGCTGGTAACCACAGTCTCTGATTGGTCAATTGCTAGATACACGCCATAAATGGTAATTTATGCCAGTTTCGCGCACGCTTACAGAATATGAGCAAGATTTTGCGACAAGTTTTACTGTGGTTTTACTTAAGAAGTTTTCAATTCCCCTGTGTGTATGTACAACTTTACTAATTCCACTAATTTGTATGCAAAGTTGTGCATACACACACGGGGAGTTGAAAGTTGTCAAGTAAAATTTGCTCGTCTGTAACCAGGCCAAGTTAACCATACGAGCTAGCCATTTGGCTCTTTGAAGAAACAGTAGTTTGGTTGGGCTCTGTTGGTGGATATCGACTACATTTCATACCATACCTGGCTTCGTGCGTGCGCACAGTCCACATTTCGGCTCGTCCCCAGTCACTCACCGATCCGCAAAGGGTTTTGGGAATGCCACAAGTAAAAAGTGCTTCCTACTGTAGTACATTTTCTGCGCGCGCTAATGGAATTGAAAATCTAATGATTTGAAATCATATTCAGCCATGTAACAAAGAAAACTTTTAAAGCTTTATTATACAACTATATTAATTATCTATAATATGTACAACATCACGATTGAGCTTATTTTCTCTTCTACGTTTAGGACTGCAGTATTTTTCAAACATGAAAACTTATGAACGTACAATAAATAGCAATGTGCAGCAAAACTAATGACGAAATTATTATTATACATTTTTAATAAACTTCTCGGTCTCTTTCTTGATTGCAATATCCTTGTAGCCATGAACAATTGTCATATGTTGCACAATTTTCGCCTCTTCCAAGCACACGAAGTCACAAACTTGGCAGCCAAAACAAACTGCAGGAACTGCAGGAGGAGACACGGCTTTTCCAGAATGCGTCAAAAGTCCTGCGTTTAGCGGAGAAGGTATATCCACAGTTTCTTTAGCAGCACTTTGCGCTGGAAGCTTCTGGATTGAACTAGCCATGCCTGACGAGGAAACTTTTGCGATCACACTTACGCGATGTACTTGCTGTGTTGTTGCGTCTTTTTTACCTCGTCCAGGATCGTGCGATCGTGAGACATGACTTCTGTAGCCGCTGCAAAATCTGAAAGTCGCACCGCATTCTTTACAAATATACGGCTTCTCTCCACTATGGACACGAAGATGGGTCGTGAGGTTCTGAGATTGATTGAACTCGCGCCCGCACTCGCGACATTTATATGGACGTTCTCCCGAGTGAATCCTCAAATGAACTTTTAAATTTTGTTGTTGATCAAACATTTTATTACAAAATTTGCACGAGTACTTCTTGCCTCCATCATGCCGTTGTAAATGTTGTCTGAGAGAGTCTCGTCGAGAGAGCAGTTGGCCACACTCGGGACAGCCATAAGGCTTCTTCTTGCACTCCAAACGGCGGTGTTTGGATAAATCTTTCTCCCAATGAAAGGTATCGCCACAGTTCTTACATGTAAACTGTGCCTTAACGGTCAACAACGCCATACCGGCAGATCACCAACTTTGAATGCATTTTGTTTACACTTAAGAACCGGCGAATACGCGTGACCAGGTTACATAAGAATGACGTAACATCGGGTACTTGTAAAGTCCAAGGTTAATGAAAGTTGTCGAGTAAACAAGCAGCGAGGCGTAACAAGAGCTTTTCAACCACGTGGTTTTGTGCAATGCCTTCTTTTTCGGTGTACAAGAGCGATTCTTCCGCGTGGCGTGAACATGATGAGCTTCTGCTCTTGTGGAAAGAGCGGAAGCCCTAAGAATCAAGTTGGTCAGGCAAATCGAGAACGACCGCTCTTTTTAATAGCACTAACTAAGCAATACTGACATATTCAGTTATTTTTCGCTGTTAAATTCCCGTGTTTTTTTTTATAATGTTAATAAAGTTTTCTAAGAACTGGACCAATGAGAGCACACATTTATTTCTTGCTTTTCAATCATTGGTTTTTTAACACAGTCAAACCTCTACTGAGCGAGCACCTTCACGATCTGGCTGAAAAGAGGTGTCTGCCTAAAAGAGTTCATGATAATAGTATTTTACTGATTGATGGAGCTGAGATGAGTCCGTTTAAAGGAGGTGTCCGCTCAAGAGAGGTGTCCGCTAATAGAGGTTTGACTGTAATTAATTAGTATTACTTAATAACTAACAAACACCAGAATAGCTTAAATGAGTGTTATCTTTTTACATGACCAGTCAAATATGGAAATTTTATGTTAGTTTTCCATTTCCCACAGAACTACCCATTACATGTCAAATGTGTAGATTTGTTCGAAATATTTGTCCAAACAGAACATAGTCAGAATAAAAATTCAAGGTCACATTACCATGATTAGTTTCTACCAGTTGAGCCAAAACCTCCAGCACCTCGTACAGTCTCATCAAGATTCTGAAGAATTCGAATTTATTTAGTTAGACATTTGCATACTTTACTCTTCAAGGTCAGAGTATTTTATTGGTCATGCGGAGAGCCTAGCCAGTCAATGGGTTAAGTTTGACTTTCAGGTGTTTGGCAATATTCTCTAATAGATCAGCAACTGATCTTTTGCCAAAAGATCAACCATGTTTTCACATACAATAATTTGCTAGTCACTTATAAATTAAGATACTTAAAAACAAAGCTTAGACAGCAAGAAGTTTTATAACAAATTATTGCATCGGTAGTGATAATTTAGAATTCATGACTCAACATCATGATACTCCAGTGACCATGACCACAATATTTCAGAGTAATAAAGTAAATCAGAGTAATAATGAGTAATAATCAGAGTAATAATCAGAGTAATAATCAGAGTAATAATCAGAGTAATCAGAGTAATCAGTAATCAGAGTAATAATCAGAGTAATAATGAGTAATAATCAGAGTAATCAGTAATCAGAGTAATCAGAGTAATCAGTAATCAGAGTAATCAGAGTAATAATCAGAGTAATAATGAGTAACAATCAGAGTAATAATCAGAGTAATCAGAGTAATCAGTAATCAGAGTAATCAGAGTAATCAGAGTAATAATCAGAGTAATAATGAGTAATAATCAGAGTAATAATCAGAGTAATCAGTAATCAGAGTAATCTGAGTAATCAGAGTAATAATCAGAGTAATAATGAGTAATAATAATCAGAGTAATAATGTAAATATAAGAACCTGCACTTCCTCTAGGTCTGGTGTACAAATTCTCTGTATGATGAGTTGTGCCACTCTGTCGCCTTGTCTAACCTCATAGTCCACATGACTCAAGTTAAACAGTATTACCCCAACACCACCACGATAGTCCGAGTCAATTACTCCAGCACCTACATCAAGATGGTGTTTCCATGACAAGCCAGACCTAAAGAAATTTTAAGAAAATTTAGTCATTATTTGTGATATGATGGACTATAATACGTTGAACTACCACATTAATAACTAGAGACCTCAAGGATAGTGCAAAGTTTCTGAGACCTCCACAGCAGTATACTCGCTACATTCTGTTAAATTGCGGTTATTAAGTTTACTCACACAAGATAGGTTAGATAGCTGCGGTAGTATTTGAATGTACAAGCTTGCAGTTGTGGCAATATATCAGGATAGCAAGAAATGCCAAGAATCTACTGTCCTGAACGGCAAGACTCCACACTTTATTGTATTACTACGAAAAACTCAGAAACACATAGCAGCACTATTCTACGTACCACTGACAAGTAAATGTAAACTTTCCGACAATTGCTTATATAGTCTTCATTAGAAAGCAAGTCTCTCAGCTAAAAAAGCTAAGAAAGCTTCTTCTTCACCAAAACTATCTTCAAATGCCTGTGATATTAAAGTTTCTCCTGAGGTAATATCAATGGCGTTCACCATGTTTGTTTTGATAGTTTTAGTTTCAGTCTGGACAACTTAACGCTTTAAAATTCCCGCTACGAAAACGGAAACGGAAGTGAAGATATAGGTTTTGGTAACGGAAGTCAAACTTAAACTCTCTATTTAGTGTTACCTGTGTACTTATACACCACTACCTCACAATACACTACACCAACTATACCGACTATGTGCTCATGGAGTTGCTTCACATTTTAATAGAAATACACACGAGAAATACCTGCATACATTCCCCGGAAAGTTTACAGTATTTGCACTAAAAACAGCGTATGAAATTTCTGCACAAACCTGGGAGCAACTCTGCCATACCATCCTTGGGGTAGTGCAATAGTTATATCAGTTTTCACAATCGCTTTCCCTTGAGCAGGAATAATTTCATCATATGCGGCGTACAAATCATATCCAGCTGCACCAATTGAGCCACGACTCGGAGTTACTGCAGTATCACTCAGTTTACTGAACAATATTGAGTGAGGAAGACATTCTTCACGTGAATATAACCCACTAAAAATTGTCTTCGCTGATGTAGAAATTAATTGACCCATTCCAGAAGGAATTCAAAGGAAAATTTCAAAGCTCTTCTTTGATTTAAGTATGGCTCTATGGCTGGCGTTCTTCGGTATATTTTCCCGCCAATGTACACGTGTCGGCTCCCAGCCTGACCCGCCTGACTTTTAGGGTTGACAAATACTGAAAATAAAATCATTGTCAATATAAATTGTACAGTAGTTTACAATAAACCATTTAAAAGGAAATATGGATGTTAAAAGTTCGAATTTTCGAATTCGTTTATCATTGCAATATATGAGAAGTCCCAATCAATAGATAATAATAAGTTCATAGTTTCTCGAATATTTTAAAGCATCCTTGCTCAGCAGGAAATCATTTAGTATTCAGCTAACATGAAGTAAGGGGCAGCGAAGCGTCAAAACAATACTATTAGAATATTTTCTTCGTTGTCGTAGATTCTTTAAAATTAAATACAGAGAAATACTCCCTGATATACTTATAATGGTATGTTTTTCCTTAATGAGGTCATATTTGTACTGTTTCTTACTAGTTCGGAATATATAGTCATCAATGCAATTACTTCAGTATACACAAAATTCCGTTGTTTTATAGGCCGAGAGTTTTTCTCAACATGAAATCGATGGTAAGGCAATATTGTATTGAAAGAATCTCGTGTTCTTCTTGTTTATCCTTAAAATTTTTCATGTAATCATTGCTTTCAAATTTCACCAGGCATGTCATTGAGATTGTCAAAAGTTAATAGAGGAGTCTGAAGTCTCAACTAAAAGCCAAGTAAAAATTTCCTCAATCTTATTTGCAGTGTTCAAGGATTGTTTTAACTTGTATGACAAGAACCACGATGGCAAAGTTGACAAAGAAGAATTGACTAAAATCATGAGGGCGCTGGGTCATCCTATCACGCATATTGAAGTCTCAGAAATCATGAGCAAACATGGTCTAAAGATGCTTTGATTATTTCAAAGAAACTTGACAATTATTGATAATTTTCAATGAAATATTTTTTCAGGGCGAGCAGGTGTAACATTTCCCGAATTCTTGAAGATTCTTGCTGAACATAGTGTGAAGAAAGTGAATATTGAAAGAGAGATTCTTGATGCATTTGTGTTGTCAGACAAAAGCAATAAGGGCTATGTCAGTCGTGCAGACTTCGAACATCTTCTTATGCATGGTGGAGAAAGAATGACCAAACAAGAAGGTCTGTGACTTGGCAAAACTCTCTCATCATCTTAAATACTGTGCCATTGTTTTATTTCTATTTCAGTGCAACAACTTCTTGCACAATATGGCTTTGACGAAATGATCACACAAATAAATTATCAAGGTAAAAATGATTGAAAAAACTCAAAGCACTGTCTTTGAAGATTTTACTAAAAGCTCCATTCTGTCTTATTTAGAACTCAGCCAAAGAATTAGTTCAAATTCGGAAGCACACTAGTCAGTAACATCCTACTCAGCAATGCAACATGTAATGTACAGCATACATTACAATCTTATTTGTGTTTATATTTAATTACTCATCAGCTAAAAGTTTAAGTTGTAAGAAAAGGACATTAAACTATGATTACATTTTGGAGTTGAAAGACTTTCCCTCTTCTTTTTGATAACTTACATTATGGTTCAGCTTTCTTATTCATTTATTTAATAAATGAATAAGAAAGCTTATAAGACTTATAACTGTCTCAAACGAAATCCTTCCGCAGCCAACTATTCTATTGAGGCTCGCTAGATCTTCCAGTGACACAAACGTACTCTCATTTCGTCCTCGCAAATGCAAAGCATTAACTCACCAACACTCTTTCTTCATCAGAGTAACAAGAACTTACAACTCTCTGCCGGAAGGTCTAAGGCAAAAGGATTTATCCTTGGTAC
>JAODVM010155183.1:0-14784 GCA_025400095.1 Phenganax marumi | reverse complement strand
TAGATTCTTGGCATTTCTTGCTATCCTGATATATTGCCACAACTGCAAGCTCGTACATTCAAATACTACTCGGAAGTGTACAACTTAGAAATATAGATCGCCATGCCGCCACCATCACAATTTGGTGTGTAGTGCACACAGCAGACATAGAGTCACACGCAGCTATCTAACCTATCTTGCATGAGTAATACTTAATAGCCGTGATTTAACAGAGAGTAGCGGGCAAACTGCTGTAGAGATCTCAGAAACTTTGCACTGTCCTCGAGGTCTCTAACTTTAGTACTCGTACCATTTTTATCTGTACCGTACTAAAAATGTAATCGGGCCTTTCATGTCCTCCTCGTGCCACTGTTGAGATCCCATAAAGTGATAACACTTTGTTGATTTACGTTGTAGTTTGTTCAGTTTTTGGCGAAAGTCGCAGCTAGTCACAGTGACTCCATCGTATTCCTTCTGGAGTCCGACTGCGAGTGTTCTCTGAAGGTATGCCACTGATCTCTAGATCAAGCACTGGAGTGAAAATTTCTCGCTTCAACTATCTTTGTTCTCTTGCAAATAAGGTAATGTTAACTTTGCTGTGTTTAGATCATTCGCTGCCTTGTTGATGTTCTTTACAGTAAAGTGAAATATTTGCTGGCCCTAGACCAAGAAAGTGTTTTATCTGATGAAAGGTAACTTTGCTACGACTTTCATAGCTAGTGACAACACTCTATTGTCAACTAGATCTTTTTGGCTCCGCCACGCGACTTGATGACGTCATAAGATGGGAAGAATATCTGTGGTTACATGAAGTAAAAAATTTGTTCTTTTTTTAGTTGGTCAATTTTAAAAACTGGGATAGCAATTCTGGTGCTCTTGTGCACGCACAACAGTTACACTACTGAGCACAGACTTGAGGTTGAACCCAACTTTGGTGATTTGATTTATCGAAGTATGGAACTGTTCAAGAACATCAAGCAAAATGTAGCTGATCTTAACGGTGAGCTCTGCGATATCGCTGTCTAGTGTAGCTGCGCTATGTATTGTACTTCTCATTAATTTAGTTATGTGTAACAATGCTTGTAATTTAAAAGTAATACATGAAGTTTTGTTTTGTTTCCATCCGACGCTGAGACAATAAATATATGAGCAACGTTATGTGGGCCTCATTTTGCTAGTCATTTGCACTGGTCCTGTAATTCCTAGTTCGTAAATATATATTTTTGATTTCTTCAGCTCTTGGTCTGCAAGACTTGCTGGAAATAGAGAAAATTGAAGAGATCGAGTGGTCACAGGGATCGGAAGAGGATTAAGAGTGGATTGCGTGAAGTCATGACATCAGGTATTACAAAAAAGCACAAAGTTGCTTCAACGTACATGGCGCCGTGCAGTCTGCTTGCGTCGGGGATGCGATAAACCACGATCGAAGAATCGTAAACACTAGCGCAAGTCGAACTGTTCTTGATTTCCCGGCCATTGCTATTTAAAACAAAGACAACTTAAAGTTCACATACACATTATGCAACATCTTTCCAAACAAATGCGGTAGACATGTCGAGAAATCCTTGTGTAGGGTGACAGTCTGTCCATGTCGAAAGGGATTGAACTCCAACTTTGACTGGAGGAGAATTCCTTCACTCCATTTACCTTCCACATTCCACCACATTCCATGATGTTCGTGGTGCTCTTCATTATCATTTATAGCACGTCTCTGTTATTATGTTATGTCCATATTTTCTCACATCTATCCTGTAAGTCTCTGGCCATACTACTATGTTCCTAGTTATCTATAGTCTTTCTCACAGAGTCCAGCACTGACTGATCATGAACTGTCTCCACTTCCCTCTCGAACTCCTGTTTCTTCGGAGCCGGTAAGATGGCCTTGCGTGATATACGCATGCGTCCTGTTGCTGGATCTCGCCCAAAGTATTTCACCCTGATTGGTTGATCTACAGCTAGACCCAGGACTTCGTGACTGAAGATCTACAGTCAAATGGTTTAACTTCAGTAAATGCTAAATAAATAGCCCGTCATATGTCAGAGTTTCTTGAGTTTGGTAAATTATGAAGATGTTACCTTGCGGTGATCAAGCTGGGCGTTATGTAACAACGCTGAAGGAATCCCGGGTAGTAACTCGACCATCACACCATATGGTCTGCAATATAGAACACGTGACATACACGTGGCATCACGACGTAGTAATCAGCATTCAGGTACTTACTTGAGCTCAGTTATCCGACCCTCATATATCCCACCATACTCCAACAAGGACTCTGGCTCCTAAGAGAAATGTAGCAGTTACTATTATTACCAATGCATCAGTTAAGACATCTTTTCGACTATCTCTTACTGCTTTATCTTCGAGCAATTCTTCAGTCATGCATTTTGCTTCTCTCATGGCAGACGGTGATGGCGCGAATATTGACCACGTTTCCTCATCTGTCATCGTCACTGATACTCCTACAAACAGACATATCTAATGATTCATAGTCACCATTTGGCGCATGTGATATTGTTCATATGGCGCACCTGTCTCATTCTCCAGCTGCCGGATATTCATTCCTCCCGGACCTAGAAACTGCGTACGTTTTCTCAGCGGAACATGGACATTTTCTGAAATTAAACATTGCCATGGAATTGATCGGAGAAACTATAGATATTTCTGGTATGAATGTATCCATCTATATAGAATGATCGTGGTAGTTGAAGTACTCTACCAGTGACAGGACCATTGTCTTTCTGCGTTGGTCTGGCTTTAGTGATCACCGAGTTCATAATGTCTAAGACTTTCATCCTGTCACCTAATGGTGAGAAAGCCTCATGAGTGAAGAAATGATAAGGAACAGAGAAGAACTGAAAGTCTACCTGTCGCCTTGTGAATGACTTCTTCGACAATGTGAAGTGGAAGACCAGGAATTTTGAAATCTGCCTATTGGATTGAAACATCAAAGATCACATGTTTGCTCCTGTAGATTCCTCAGGATGACAGAACTTTGTGACTACCTGCACTGCGGTGATTCCGTTACGAGTTCCCGCCAACTTGAAATCCATATCTCCTAAGTAATCCTCGATACCCTGACGAAAAAAACATGGCAAATCATTTGAAATGCTTCTAATAGAAAGCTGAACTGGATATCTCGACGAATTTACAATGACATCATCATCCAGTTCTTACCAATATATCAGTGATCAACTTGTAATGTCCTACGTCACTGTCTGTGAAATCCGAACCCGTCACCAGGCCACACGCAACTCCTGCCACTGCTTCCTTGATTGGCACGCCTGCATACAATATTTCGTTGAAAGAAAAAAACAAAAGAAGACAGCTTGTTCGTCTCACCTGCATCCATGAGTGCCATGCTGCCTCCACACACCGATGCCATTGAAGAGGAACCTTGAAAATTTTCAAAATATTCACACCAGAAAATCTCGAATTGACTTGCACAACATTGTTTTACCATTAGACATCATGACTTGTGATGTTAGGCGGATTGTGAAAGGAAACCCTTGAGGCACGACTGCTGCCAGAGCTTTCTCTGCCAAAGAACCTAGAAGACATTCAAGATATACCTCTCTTGAATGTTCCGGTATAGGTAGTAGCCTTGGCTAGAACTGCCGGTGCAACGATACTTTATATATATATAGAAACTTGTGTTTTACCATGTCCAATTTCTCGACGCGAGTTGCCAGTGGTAAGAGCAATTTCGTTGTTGGAGAATGGAGGAAACTACGGACAGAACGCATTTAGAACTGCAGAGATGCAAAAGAATACCGGAAAGTGTTGACCAAGAGACTCTACCTCGTAGTGTAGGAAGAAATGTTTTGTTATATCACCCCTAGAAGTTAAAACAGACACTCAAGATGTTTGGAGATCGATTCTGTCATTGTATATTGCTGAATTCTTTGTCAACAGCATACCCTGCTGCGCGTCGGTGAGACTTCACTCCAGCAGCGTCGAATGTAACCGTACAAAATACCTGAGAAAAATGAACCACTTGGAGATAATGTTTAACTGATATGAATAAGAAAGACTCGCCACAACGACGTTGTTTCCCCAATCCTGTTTATACCTGTGTTTCCCCACGTTTGAACACAGCCGAGCCGTGCAGAGGTTGAAATAAGTCAACATCACATGAGATGGGTCGTAGTTCGTCCGTTGATCTGCCATCACATCTGAACCAAGCAAAAATATTACTCACAGAGTGGCTCAATTGTTTCTAAATACACTCTACCAACCTTTTCAAGCCACTTAAGATGTTTCTTCTAAATATGTCTTTCACTAGTTTGTTAAATATTCGCTCTAACGTCGGGTAGTCCGCGTCTGGAAACTCATCTGAAATACAGAAGTTCTGCAATGAGTTATCTTTGGAAATATGTCAAGAAAAAGGCCAAGTACCCATTATCTTTTCAAACACTGTTTCTTGAATTTTCCGCATCTTTCGGTCCCGCGGGAGCTAAGAGATATATTTGAGACATTTAGACTCCTTGTCCAGAATTGAATAAACAAAATCGGTTGAGAACGCGCTACCTTCGTCAGCGTTGAATCTAAGAATACTTCTCTAATTGAGACTTCTGATAATCTGGAAAAGTAAAGTCAAATATGGTCCAATAAATACCAGATGCGTTCCCAATCTATTATTTAATCGTTGTGGACTCACTCTCTGACATGCTGCGTTATTTCTTCTGGAAATGGTGGAAGTGTCTTCAAACTTCTTTTGGTTTTTCCAACTGTATTTTGAAGTTCTTTTAGTACTTTGATTATTTTCTGACACTAGAAAGTCAGTTAGTTTGATAAACCATGTATGTCCTTATGACAAGAGCAGTTTTCATTCCAATATACCTCTATATGACCTCTGGTAACTGCTTCAACCATCCGACGTGAAGTGACCTCTCTACCACTTCCTTCCAACATTACTAGTTACACAAAATAATCTCACAGTTGTACTCTTCTATATAGAACTGTTTTATCAAGAAAAGTAATGAAATCCATACCAACACGATGTTCGTTGCTTGCAAGAACAAGATTTAAACTACTCTGCTGCAATTCTTGTTTTGTTGGGTTAATGAGAAGTTCACCATCAATATCACCAACACGTACTGCACCTGGAAAGATGACCCAGTTTTTTGGATCACTTTACAAGCGTGGTAATTTCTGGCATTGCAGTCAGAAACTGATTAAACTCAACTGATATAAGTTTGTGAAGAAGAATAGACATTTACCGACAGGGCCATTCCAAGGAATATCTGAGACACACAAAGATGCTGATGCTAAAAATGAATAGTCATTCTTTTGTAGCAGAAATTTTGAGAATTGAATGGAGAAAAAAGAAGATGAACTTATGACAATGAATATTGCTGACCAGCGTTGATGCCCACAACATCAGGATTGTTGATACCGTCTGCAGCCAGCAAAGTACAGATGATCTGCAGAGCAATGCTTCAGATTTTCTCAACAACTCTCAATATGTCTAAAGCTTCATCTCACAGTTTACCTGAGTTTCATTCTCATATCCATTTGGAAACAAAGATCTCACTGACCTATCTACAACATATTTCTTATTTTATTTATAATTTTGTTTGGTTTGTATGTACAGATCCCTCATTTCATTGCAATTAGAAGGTATTAATCAGAATATCAGACAAATAAGAACGAATTAGACCATACCAATAAGTCTTCCAGTGAGAATTTCCTTTTCACTTGGACCAAGATCTTTTCTTTTGTAATTGCTGGGGATAAAACCAAGAGCTGCAGACTTTTCACGATAGTCAACCTGAAAATGTATTGTGTGCAGTGCATCATCTTTTATCGTTCGATTTCTATCAAATGTCAAATAAGGAGAAGTGTGTTACCTTTAAATTTACAAAATCACTGTCAACATGTTTTCTTGAACTGACTGCTGTGGCAAGCACGGATGAATGTCCAAACTGTCGTTTATGATCATCAAGATGGTGAGCTCAACAATACACTAACAAGGGCAGTCTATGTCAACCAATTGTTTCAGCAGGTACTGTACCTTGACTGTTGCCGCACCATCAGCTAATTGTGCCAAAGTTTGTGTATCAAAGGTCATCTCTCTAGAAGGACAGTTACAGATACTGGGAAAATGTTGTCCCTGTTAATTAATGCAAACTTGTACTTTACTGGCCATCTAATTTCCAGATTAATGAGATTATAATATGAGTTCTATATAATTATTTACCTTCCATTCAAATTAGCGCTCATGGAGCTACTGAAACGAACCCTCTTGTTACTCATTCGCCAAAAACCTACGAGTCTCTCATTCCTTTTATACCGTTTAAATGTACCATTGAAACGCAGCTGTCTAGTGAATTTATGCCGCAAGCATAAAATCACGGCGGCCATGTTGTTTTGGAAGTTGTTCTTTCAGAAAAAAGGCTTGTGATTGGTCGACGCGTGGCTGCTGTCCAGATTCAACCAATCAGAGTTAAAGGAAATGCAAACGCGCTTGTAACTTTGTAGCTGAAGAGTTGTACGAAACATGGTATCTTTATTTGCAAGAACTTGTGAAGGTTTTTTGCAGCAAAGTATTGCAAGATGTTCAGCTGTTTTGCAAGTAAGAAATGCAAGAGCTAGAGCTGCAGTGGGGCTGCCCGAAAAGCCAAAGAAACCTCCAAATCCATGGTTATTGTTCCTTTCAGAACGACGAAGCGAGCTCATGCTTCAGGCGGAGTTTGAAGAATGCTCCGTCGTGGAAATGTCGAAAAAAATTAGCGAAGAATGGCGCAATTTTGATGAACTTGACAAAATTCCGTACAAGGAAAAATACGAGGAAAGTTTAGGCGATTACAAACGAAAAATGGAAGAATATAAAGGGAATTTAACGGCCGAGGACAAACGTATTTTACGTAACATCAAGTTGGAAGAAAAACGAGATATTGAAGCTTTTGAAAAGGAATTTCCCAAGCCAAAATATCAAGGAAATGGCTATATTTTGTTTGTGAAGTCTTGTTTAAAAGAAAATCCGCGCGGGGAACACGAGGACATCAAGGACTGGATACGAAATTGCGCTCAAAGATGGCAAAATCTTAATGAAGGAACGAAGAAGAAATTGAACGAAGAAGCAGGGAAACACATGGAGAAATACAAGGAGGAATTAGAAGATTGGAGGGAAAAGTACAAGGTAATATCGTCAGGTCACACCCATTGAAGACTGTCGTCATTTTAAGATTGGGCATGTCCATGCTCACTACGCTGCTTCTGAACAGCCTGGTATATCAAGCTGTTTTTTGTTATTTTAGGAGTGGAGGAAAAGTGACTTGTCCAGATAAATTTCATGCTAAAGGGAAGAAAATGTACTTACAGAGAGTCTTGCCGTGTTCATATCCTACAATTGTTCAGTTTATTGCAGACAACACTCATAGCAAAATAGCAGTGCGGTAAATGGACTTCATGTAAAATAAGATGAATATAACTGATGTTCAGTTTGTATGAAGTACATTCAAATGCATGCTCTATTTTTGAAACAAAGAAAAATGTAGCGATAGTAGATTGATAGACAAAATCATTTTTTTAATAAATCCTCGTTTCAGTGTCAATAGCTCATGCAGTCTTCATCGGTGGCAAGGCAGGAACCATTTAACCTTCTGCTATTAAACACGCCCGAGGTCACGGATCATCTGGGTGAATTCCTCGACGCCTTCGTTCAGCTTTCCTTGCGTTCCAAGCTTTCTTACAGTTCCTATATGCTTGAAAATATCCCTCACACAACCCTCTGTTGTAGTTGTTGTCATCCAAGCATTTAAAAGACGCTTTCGCTTCTTCAGAACAAGGATTTGTTTTTCTATCTCGCCATCGTTTTGTACCATCGTCCGCCATCTTGGATCACTGAGCCCAGTCTTCGCGAATGAAGGAAACGCGTAAGAACTCTGGAGAATCCGCATGTTCAACGGTTAATCGATTATTCTGCTTTTATATGTAAAGGGAATTTGTTAACGCGAACAGGTTTAACAAAAATATGTTGCTGTCCTACGAGTTGTGCATTTGTAATCTTTTGCACTGCACATTAATTAAGGGAGTAGTGATTGAACTACCACACAGTCATTATGAAACGTATTTGTGACGTCACAATGAACTGGGCACGCCGTCATGGCGGCACAAGTCCAAACAGAAGACTTGCAGACAGTACCGAGAACGACGACGAATATCTGGGATGTCGCATTCGGAGGTTTGAAAGAATCCCTGGCGAGTCAACGTCGGCAGTCGACTCGCTTAATTGCGAACATGGTGCATGGTATTGATCACGTGATTGAGGGTGATGACAACGTTCTTGCAGCCAGTTTGAATTATTTTGAGAGAGCCACCCATGTAAATCGCCGCTACTTGATCGTCGCAATCTTTTTCTTTGCTGTGAGTTATCTCTCAATGGGGCGTAGTGCAGGGGTGCTGTGTAACATCTTGACAATGGTCTACCCTATTTATGCTTCCATCAAAGCTTCAGGTGACTTTTTTATCATTTACAAAAACTTCCAAGTTTTCTGACATGCTTTTCTTTGGCGAATCTTTTCCTTCGGTCGGAGAAAACCATGCATTTAGTTTAAAACACAGGCACTTTTTGGAAACTCTGGTATTAATCAATTTCAGTATTTCTCAACTTGTGTACTGTCTTGATATTTCTTAGAAAACTACACTGGCTATAAAAGAGAGCAGTGGCTCATGTACTGGATTGTTTACAGCGTCATGAATGTCCTGGAAATTATGCTTGAGATTTTCTTGGTGTGGATGCCCATGTACTACTTACTGAAGTTCTTGTTTCTTAGCTGGTGCATGGCACCCATGACTGCCAATGGCTCGGCTGTCATGTATGCAAATATCATTCGACCATTGTTTCACCAACACAGTGACAAGGTTGAAATAGCACTGTCTGCAGTCAGTCAACATTTGACAGCTGAGAATGTGATTCCTAGGAAGCCTACTGTGGTAAATGATGAAGACCTGAGCCAACATTTCACTAAACAGAATATGAAAGATGATTAATTGCAACATTGTGCACACATGAGGACATAAAGAAAGATGCAGTTGCACTAGAAGCCAAGAAATTGTGCCCAAATATTATGCAACATTTTATTGAGCACCACTCAGCAATGCAAAATAAAAATCCTGAAATTCGAGTCACAGTATCAAGTATATTCCACAGCAACAATTATTTCACCTAGGAATAAATATTTGTCTATATCAAATGACAATTTAAATAACAGTTGCAATTGTGCGCAGTCCCATCCAGTTGATTATAACATTGCTTACTTCTATTGCAACTTATAGTGCTACATGTTCTAGATTGTTTAAAGATTTATAAGCCATGCGCACAAAACAGTTGTGGCAAGTAAGACGTATGGCATCACGAGACTACTTGAGCCACCATCACCTGGATCTTCACCATCTCTGTTGGGAGTATGTGTCCCCTGAGATTTTCTTGGTCCCGGTTTCTGTTCATGGCGAGTGAAAATGTTCACACCATACATTGTAGACTTCCATACATCATCACAACTGTCAACTTTGCTTCTTAATAACCAGCTCATCTCGAGTACTACAGTGTTGTTCTCACAGATATGACACTGGCCTACCCAGCCTGTCACTGATGCACCTTCTCTCCATACAACAATCAGGGCCAATGTTGTGTTAGGATTTGCCACAGCACCAGAGCCATAGACCAATGAGTGAGAAGAACCAGCACTGCCACTTTCTCGTTCAACTGCTGTCCGATACTCTCCTGTGATAACGCCATGTTTAGTTTGATTTAAGATCATTTCAGATCCTACATCATTGTACCAAATACCACGGAGATCACATTTTTGACCAGACGATTCTTGTGGAGTTATTTCTACTTCAAAACTGCTCCGCCTGTCTTCTTTTGTTTGCTTTCGGGTAAAGATATCTTTTCCTAGATTGATAAGAACATTGCTATAGTGAAAACAGTTGCATATATAAACATTGTCTATAATCAGGCAAAGTACCAATTCGTGTGGACTTCCATTTATCCACACAAGAATCAACTTGTGATCTTAAAAGCCAAGATGTTTCCAAAATTTCTTTGCCATCACAAACTTGACATTGTCCTGTCCACACAGTTGTCGAGGTGCCATTGTTCCATGTCACCGAGAAAGCAAATGAAGAACCTGGCTTGTTGTATGGGAGTGCCCCTGGAAAATAATCTTGCTGATTAAACTCTGGAAGACATCATTTGAAATCACTAGGTATTTTTAGACCGAGTGTGGGTTAATTGCACCTGCTTGGGAAAACCAAGGCACTTTAGTCTGGGATATTTTTCCAGCAAGTTTTTGGACAAAGATGGCCTCCCCCACGCCCCACGCCTTACCTACAATCTCATGTCCATCTAGTTCGCCACGTGACACACTGACCGCGGTGTAGTAGCTGCCTTTCAAAATACCAGATTGTAAATGATCTATTTCGACTTCTGAACGTAGATTATTGATCCAGCGACCACTTATGTCTTCACAAGACGAAGTCTGAGCAGCAGACGAAGTAAAATATAACAGAAAGTGTAGAGGTATCCAATAGAACATTTTTTCTGCGCTACTTTTGACACAGCTTCGCACCCACAGCACGTCGAAATTAAGGAGGTTATGTAATTGTGCCTTTTGATTTATAGGTGCAATCACGTGCAATCCACCGATGCAATCTAATTACGCCACAAATAAGCTCAATCAGTGCATTCCATAGTGCATTCAATGCATTCAATGCACTCAATGGCAATCCAGCGTTGCATTCACTGTGGTGCAGTCATGCAGTACGTGTTTCCACTTTCATTCGCAGAACACGTCAAAAATTCAAGTGAGTGTTACATGTTAAGTTAAAGTTGAATGAGTCGAATACATCACAAAAAGCCGAAATATGTCAGTTCCTATCGCTTTTACTTTGCATTCGTTTGGCAAAGGTTTATTGACTATAACGTAAATCAGTGAATGGGCTTGTAGAGTCTCTTCTTTCAGTCCCTTGAGCACCTGTTGACCACGCTCAAAAAGGTTCTTTCACGAAAAAACCACATGCGAGAGATTGTCGTCAACTTTATTGGCACTACACGCACTGATCAGTATGAAAACTGTTTTGCACGTACGTCTTGTTGGAACACAGTGCAAAAATTGCGTGTGGTACAACAATGACCCTAAATTTTCGACTGGAGAGATGTTGTGCATTCTAACTAAAATGCAGGCATTTATTACACGTTAACTCAGAAATAATTGACGAATTTTGACAGAAGGTAATAATTATATTGAAAGGAAGGTATTATTTATAATTAAATCCACCGTTTTCCACTTCCGGGAGGAAATGAGTTCAACTTCAAGCGAGACAAATGAAACAATAATTTTGAGCAGTGACAGTTCTGAGATCATTGACCACGAAGTTGACAAAATGGCGGAATTGGTGAACAAACTGCGGCAAGAAAGCGGTCAAACATCAGGCATGTCTCCTTCGAGACCTCTGTCTATGAAATTGTTTGCTTCTTGGGAAGTTGAAGGCAATTCATCAAGCTGTGTGCCGCGGTGAGTGTTCACAATCAAGATGTTGTTTGAATGTGCATTTGTGTTCTTTTGCAAGGCTTATTTTCTCGTCACCAAACTTATATGATTATATCAGTTCCGCTTCGCTAACGAGATTGAAAACACTGAAGTTTGAGATAAAAACAACAGAGCGTATGTGTTCGGTAGGGTCGCACAACGTTCATAAATGTCAGAAATAAACACTTCGTTATTTGTGTGCATAGTTTCAGGTCTCTAGTTAGTGGTCGTCTGTTGACACCTGTATTCTATATGCTACAAATCATGCTACAAACAGTTCTTTGAAAGCTTGAAAGAGCGTTGTCGTATGAGATTTTATCAAAGCTCTAAATAATACCTGCTTGGGCATTTCATAAACAGTTATTCATATCAAATGAATTTGGAAATTGGAAGTAGAAATGTTTAGTCTAGAAAAAGGCGCATTTGAAAATTGTCTTGGTTTTAATGCACTCTCACATTATCACATAAATCCCACAGCATATACTCAGAGCCGGTCCCAAGTTTTATTGTATTCATATTTCATCTTATTATTCAAGTGCTCATATAGCAGAGGAGAGAGTGATGATACTATGTTCAGCTTCTTTGAAAGAACCTTGCACTGCTTGTACTAGTTGCCACCTTTACTTCACCTTGTTTACATTTTGCCAATTAAAAATTGATGGTAATTGTTGTAAGAAATAAATTAAGATGTCTCTTTCTTGATCGAAGCTTGACATGCTGGTATATTCCTCTTCTTGTCGTTGTCAGACGTACTTCATTGCACCATTTTCTGAAGGTGTTTTGGGTACTCACAGTTATAGTTGATTGATGGTCATATTTCTTGTCTATAAGAACAAAGCATTTCATTTGTTGATAATGGTGTACACTCATCTCCCTTGTATCCCGACTACATTCATTGTTCCTCATGTTCTGTGTATATTTCATTATGAAATCATTCAGCTACTCCGCAATTTATTCAATTTATTGAGAAACTCGGAGAAAAGATCAGGTTCTCAGCTGTTGGGATATTCCAATCAAATTTGTTTGTTTACCTGATTGTGGTCGTTTCTCCTTCATCTGTGCTCACCCATGACTAACAAAACACTAATTGTATGCGTTCTTGCTTGCTGCACATTATACTGCAAAGCTTGTGAACCGTTTATTAATTTGTGGTTTGTGGCTATTATTTGGAAAGAATTGACAACCAATTTATTCTTCAATCATGCTTTACCTATATTTCTTCTTCATATATTTTTTGCTATCAATAAATCAAACCTATGCAACATAACGTCATTTTAAAGTCACACGTTGAAATTTTAATGATAAAGTATATTAAATCAATTTCAAAAATCTATTCTCATAAATTATTTCTCTGATTTTATTATTCATGTGGATGCAATTTAAATTTCTTGTGGAAAACATTTCAGTTCTTTTCATTTTGTCCAAGTATAGTCAGTATAGTGCACTCTCTTAATCCTTGGCAGAGATAAAAGATTTTCGTCTACACTTTTGCTATGTACGTTTTCATTGCGAGTTTCCAGTGTGCTTAACCGTGAGATGAAGTTTGCTTTGCGCAGGTGTTCTCATTTGACCTTCTACATGCATAGGGTTCACTCCTCTCTGTATTCACTTTGCAAAACATTCAGATATATCTAACACCAACTAACTACGGTGCAATGTGCTGCTTGCAACGAGCACTTGTCTCGTCTCCATCCTGCATGATCTCTACTTCTTGATAAAGCTACGTGAATTATGGCGAGCAACAACAAACGATTTTCGCAATCTTATTCCATTAAAGGAGAATATAATATACAATGCAGGTATAAAATGAATATGTTTCTTTATGAAGTCCTACATAAATAAAGTACCGGTAGGTTTGCATTTCTGTTCTGAAAATGTTTTTAGAAGCACTTGAATTCTTGCTGCGATGATTTTCTAGCGCAAAACGACCCTTATTTTCTGGCTCAATGACTCATTTGTTCTCCGTAACGAAATATCCCGTTGTTTGAGACGAATCTGCTAGTTTAAACTGTAGTTCTCTTAGTGTGGTAAAACCTAGCAGCAATCATAGATTGTTGAACAGTGCTCATTTATTTTTGTATTTGAATGAATTGTTTTTGTTCAGGTTATTCTCCGTCAAGTTAACTCGTCTTCAGATTCTTAAGAAGATGGAAACTAATCTCAGTGACGTCGTTATTTCAGTTTCAATGCAGGTAAGCACGTGATTCATCCGACGTCCATAGCAATCATGTTCCAATTGCGTTCTAATTGCATTGTATCGGTAGTTTGGTTGCGTTCCAAAGTAGTGTGTTACATTATTAGATATATTCACATGTTTTGTGCAGGGATCAAGACGAGTGCTGCGTTCAAATGAGATCAGTCTTCCACCATCTGGCTTGATTGATACTGACGTTGATCTGTCCTTCTCACTCCAGGTTAGTTGCTTCATGATTTGTAAGAAAGTTGTATTTTTTCTTCTGAACACTTTTTCTCTCTCAGTACCCGCACTTTTTAAAACGAAGTCGAAACAATGTGCAAATCATGATTCAGAGAAGAAAACGATATAAAACAAGAGCAATTCTTGGTTTCAAGACTTTAGCTGTTGGCTTGGTAAATTTATCTGAGGTAAACAACTATATTTTCGTTCGTTTTTATTGCAAAGTTTCTTCGAAACTTTGCAGTATTGTGATGAGTGGCGAAAATTCACGTCAGTCAGGCATACAGTAGCCTGCAGCGCAAACTCTATTTTATACAATTATATAGAGTTTGCTAATCAGCGACAAGATGTTTGTATGATCACGTGGATTTTCCGCATAATTTCTGAAATGATAATTAGTATAAATTTCGCATAAAATGCATAATTGTGCAAACAATAAGCCGCGGGTGTTATTGTGCTTCGCCAAGTTAGAAAAGAAATCGGACTTAAATCTCGTTAAAGGAACGCGTGTTATCGACATCGCGGCTGAAAGAGAAGATCTTGATTTTGTAGTACAGCCTGTTTCAACTTTCAAGTCATATTTTCCGGTCATGTTTGAGTTTGTCTGAGTTTGTTTATTTTATACTGAATAAATAAACCATTATGTTTTGCATAATTATAGCTTGACCAATCAAAAGTCGTCCCAACTTTTGTTGGGAAATCCACGTGACCATACAAGCTTCTTGTCGCTGATTAGCAAACTCTATATATAAAATATAGAGTTTGCGCTGCAGGCTATAATATTGTATACAAAATTAATAGCTTATATAAAAAAGAATGTCTATAGAAAGTTTCAAATTGATAGAGCAAATGGA
>JAODVM010155072.1:0-14787 GCA_025400095.1 Phenganax marumi | reverse complement strand
CAGTTATCCACTCTTTCACATCGTTCAACACGAGAAAAATCGCATCGAAAATCGCCCGTGTGAACTGGCCTTTAGAGAGCAGCTTTAGATTTGACTACATCGAATCACTGCCCTACGTAATATCTCAATCCGATATTTTCATTTCTAAGCTGAAGTCCCTGATGAACCTCAGATCTGCGCAGCTCCAGGTAAAGGAGGAGTCTCTTGTGAAGATGGCGAGGAATGTAAGCCATACTGGATAGGACCTAACGATGGCATCACAAACTTTGATAATATCTTCCTTGGAATGTTGACTGTTTTTCAAGTGATCACGAATGAAGGTTGGACAGACATCATGTATTGGGTAAGTGAATGAGGAAGTGTGTAAACTTCTCAAAGACCAGTAATATAGCCGTAATCATGATTCATTATTTGTTTGCAGACGTTTGATGCGCTTGATAGTGGTGCTTATGTCTTTTGGTTCCTATATTATTCTCTCGTCGTCATCGGCTCGTTTTTCATGTTGAACTTGGTCCTTGGTGTTCTGAGCGGGTATGTGATGACACCCCCCCTGGAATCAACTCTTAGTAGCCGTAGACAGGGGGTGTGGTTTACATTTTGGTTCATTTTAGTGAGTTTGCAAAAGAGAGAGAGCGAGTGGAGAATAGAAGGGCGTTTTTGAAAGTGAGAAGATCTGAGCAAGTGGAAAGACAAGTGACAGGGTATCTGGACTGGCTCAGCGCAGCAGGTACATTACTTTCTTGTTCGATTGAACTAGAATGAAGTACGACTTCGTGCTCTGATGGCTGATTAAAGAAAATGATTTCTCATGCATTACGTCATTTCTCATTTCAGAAGATATCTTAATGGAGGAGGAGGAGAATGGTGACGAAGGTCAGTATTTCGAGAAATGGTTTCTATCATTGTAAAACATGTAAAAAATTTTATTATTATTTCGATGTGCTACTAAAGTACAAAAACATCTTGTTTTAGGTTTGGACTACGAGAGATACGAGGGTGGTGTAGCAATGACGTCAGATGTGTTGGCGCGACGAAGGCATAAGACACAAAAAGAGTAAGTGATATCCATCCAGTTTTATACTCAGCTCAGATTCTCATTTCCCACTTTTATACTGTAGTTCAGTTCTTCTCTCCATCCAGTTCTGTATTTAGCTCAGCTTCTCACTTTTTTTTCTCCTTTTAGTAAAGGTTTCTGGAAGAATTTCTTGCATCGCAACAAAAGATGGAGGTACAAAGTCCGTCGCTTTGTCAAGCATGATGCATTCTATTGGATGATTATCACGTGTGTGTTTCTTAATACTGTCACTATATCGTTGTTGCATTACAATCAGCCAAAGTGGCTCACACAAATGCAAGGTGAGCTTGTCTGTCCATTTGATATTCTGCCAAAATTCCTCGATAGTTGTGGAAACTTTTGTTTAAACATTTCAGAGACGGCGGAGATCATCTTTTTGACTCTTTTCTTCCTGGAAATGTGTTTGAAAATTTATGGTCTTGGGTTTCCCGTTTATTTCAACTCACAGTTCAACAAGTTTGACTTCGTGGTATATATCTGCATATTCTCATTATTCATCTAAATATGAAGTCATTGCGCTCAACGTCATTGTTCTAATTGTTTTAATCATTGTTCTAATGACAGCTGGAGTTATTCTAATTACTGTTTTAATTGTTCTAATCCGTTTTCTTAGATTGTTTGGTGCAGTCTTTTTGAATTCGTGTTATCAAAAGTGGAAGGAATGAATCTTGGCATTTCAGTGCTCAGAGCTTTACGTTTGCTCAGATTATTCAAGTTTACACGGTGAGTGTTGAACGCAATACTGTAGTAGCTATTGCCACATCACTCTCGTCTGTTGTGTGTGAAGGATTGTGACAGATTTTCTCCAGGCATTCGAAGTTTCTAAGCTTTACCAAGCCAACTGTTATTTTCTACCAAATTGAAGGCCAACTCGCGGGCACGTTCTCGTTACTTGCATGGCTACTTTAACTTTTGGTCAAATAGTTCGTACTTCAACTTTTTGACTTGTATTTTGTGTAGCTACTGGTCATCATTACGTAATCTCATTACGTCACTCTTGGGCAGCATCAAGTCTATCCTTAGTCTTATTTTCCTGCTCTTTTTATTCATCGTCATCTTTGCTCTACTTGGCATGCAGCTGTTTGGCGCCAATTTCAAGAAAGTCCGCGAAGAAAACCCGCGAACGAACTTCGATGATTTTTGGAACGCCATGTTGACCGTGTTTCAGATCCTCACTGGAGAGGACTGGAACGCCGTGATGTATGACGGCATCGTAGCCTTAGGGGGACCTCATTCAGTTGCAGGTCTAGGAGTCTCGCTTTATTTTGTACTCTTGGTTGTGTTGGGAAATTGTATCCTTTTTTGTGATTAACTCTGGTTGGTAAACTTATGAGTTATATACCTCGTAATTATTGAGTATAAATTATTGAGTTTAACCTTTGCATTATAATATTACCCATAGTGTATTATAGTCTCGCTCTTCTGACCTGTTCTACTCCTTGACTATGAATTCAGATACATTATTGAACGTTTTTTTGGCTATCGCTGTGGATAATCTGGCGAATGCTCAACAGTTGAGTGAAGATGAGGAAGCCGAAGAACAAGCAAGAGTGGATAAACTAAGAGGAATGAGGAATGATTTTGAAGCAAGAGCCAGGTTTGATGTCTGTCTTTTGCTACGGCATTAAGTCATTTTTAGCACAAAGTTTCGAAGAAACTTTGCAGTATTGTGATGAGTAGCGAAAATTCACATCAGCCAGTCACACAGTCAGTCGTAAACGTTTTTCCCTGCTATTATGCAAATAAGGACGCTTTTTGACGTCACAAAAACGTTTTTCCAATCCATTATGCAAATTAGGACGTTTTTAACGTCACAAAAACGTTTTTCCGTGCCATTATGCAAATTAGGACGTTTTATGACGTCATAAAAGCGTTTTTCCGTGCTATTATGCAAATTAGGACGTTTTATGACGTCATAAAAACGTTTTTCCGTGCTATTATGCAAATTAGGACGTTTTTCCGCGCTATTATGCAAATTAGGACGTTTTATGACGTCACAAAAACGTTTTTCGTGCCATTATGCAAATTAGGACGTTTTATGACGTCATAAAAGCGTTTTTCCGTGCTATTATGCAGATTAGGACGTTTTATGACGTCATAAAAACGTTTTTCCGTGCTATTATGCAAATTAGGACGTTTTTCCGTGCTATTATGCAAATTAGGACGTTTTATGACGTCATAAAAACGTTTTTCCGTGCTATTATGCATATTAGGACGTTTTTCCGTGCTATTATGCAAATTAGGACGTTTTATGACGTCACAAAAACGTTTTTTCGTGCCATTATGCAAATTAGGACGTTTTTTTGACGTCACAAAAACGTTTTTCCGTGCCATTATGCAAGTTAGGACGTTTTATGACGTCTCAGAAACTTTGCACTGTCCTTGAGGTCTCTAGTTTTAAGGAACGTAACAAACATGATCAAAAAGACAGGACAAGCGTCTAGAGTATCTTCCTACATGGGCTATTTCACTGTATTTTGAGTAGCCCGAAGTCACATTTCCAATCGTTGAGAAAACCTGCCAGGAATGTAACTTTCTGATTTTTAATGTAGAAACAATGGCCATGCAACGAATACGGCGATCGAAATCGATGGTAATCGAGAAGGAGCGAGGAGCAAGGACGAGTTTGATGAAGAGGATGATGGTAGGATATTGGGAGTCAGAAATCACATTGTTCCATTGTGTGTCACTTCCACATGGTGTATGTAATTTTAGGAGAGCTTCGTCGTTCAAACTTAATGAAGACATTGAAGAACCCGGAACGTATCGTGCACATAGTCACTGAGAAACCGATGATTGACACAAAAACATTCTTTATCTTCTCACCCACAAATCCGTACGTTTGAACTCTAGAAAATATAGAGTACTTTTGTGTAGTAGAAACTAACAATCTCTTCAGGAAAACCCATTGTAGTGTACATGATGTTAGCTTTCATTTCTCTTCTTGAAGATTAAATATACTGCAGATGAACTGTTTTCCTAACATTGTTTCTGTCATGTTTATTTTCAGTGTTCGCATTATGGCTCATAAAATCGTGAATCTTAAACATTTTGACAACGCGATTTTGGTGTGTATTCTGATCAGTAGTGTTCTTCTTGCTTCTGAAGATGTCGTGAACGAGAAAGCTAAGATAAACACGGTACGCCATAATCCTTAGTCCATGAAGTATTTTGAGATTATCAAACCACTTTCACAAAACTGTATGACTTTGCACTTAGACAATTTGTCTAATCTTAGCGATGCAGTTTTTCAACAATATCTTATTCACCGTTTTAGGTTTTGACATACTTTGATTGCGTGTTCACGACGATTTTTGCCTTTGAAGTTGTGGTGAAGGTAAACTTGCACTCTTTTTCAGTTTTATTTCTTTCCTAACGCGTCTTGTACTGTTTTTATGGTGTCGACTTTGTTGCTTTTTTTTTCGTCAGTAATCTGCTGTTGTTTAAGCCAATGTGTCCAATTGTTGGATATGAATGTAGTTTCGTTTTATTTCACGTAGATGGTGGATTATGGCGTCCTCTTGCATAAAGGTTCATATTTGAGAGATGGTTGGAATGTCATCGATGCTTTGGTTGTATCCGCAGCCATTGCATCACTGGTTATGGGGTAACATCACTTTACTTGTGTAGTAAACATTCATCGACTCTTAATTTTGTTAAAGTTTTTGATGACACTGTGAAATATTTCTTAAAGGGCGAATCCAGATTCTTCTCCAGACGCGCAAAAAGTCGTCAAATTGTTGCGAGTTCTTCGTGTTTTACGTCCACTTAAGGCTGTCAATAAATCTCAGAATCTTAAGGTTTGTGGTATCGATATCCAGGAGTATCAGTGCAGAACTGATTGAGTTATCCAGTGTAAATGTAATTCGTTTGGGTTAGGTTTCCTCTTGCGGTAAAAAACTGAATATTTTTTCATCGATTTTAGGCGGTGTTCCAGTGTATTGTATTCTCGCTGAAAAATGTCATGAATATTTTACTCATCACAATCCTCTTTCTGTTTATCTTTGCTTGTATTGGAGTGCAATTGTTTCAGGTTGTTTGATTTTGCATACTGAGTAATTGTAAAATGTTTTAGTATATTATAATTTTTTATAATATAATTATAATTTTTTTAAACTTATAATTTTATTAAACTTAAATTTAAACTTAAACTTAAATTAAACTTAAATTTAAATTAAATTAAAATTGAATTAAAATAAATTAAAATAAATTAAATTAAATTAAAATAAATTAAAATAAATTAAAATAAATTCAATTAAAATAAATTAAACTTAAATTTGAATTTTATTAAACTTATAATTTTTTTTTGCCAGGGTAAATTCTTCTCCTGTAGTGATGTGTCCAAAATGACGGAAGCCGAATGCCAGTGAGTATAACCAAATAATCACATTAAGATTTACTTTGTTTTGATATAAACAATATACAAACGAAATCTGTGGAGGACCGAAAGTTTACTATTCTCCTCTAAAGGTCGTTTTTCAATTCAATTTCGGCTCAACCAAGATCGCTTGACGTTATAGCACTCTGCGGCATCTCGCCGTTCTTCTATTTTGACACTTCACTTGTTTTTATCCAAAATCTCTAGCCTATCTTTTCGCTTTCTTTCAAGGGGATATTACTACGAATATTCCAGTGATTTAAGTGATGTAAAGACACCCACGGTACTTCACCTTCTACCAATGTTTCTTCTCCTTCGTGGAGTAGTAACTGTAGTTCTCTATTGTATGCTAGAGAGAGGAGCGAGAGTGGTCAAGGCAAGACTGGCATTTTGATAATGTTCTTTACGCCATGAGTACCTTGTTTGCTTCTTCCACTGGGGAAGGATGGCCTGCGTAAGTAAACGTCATCACTTTGCTCACTTGTATCACCATTCTGTGTAGTCTTAATGATATTTTGTTCTCTCAGTGTGATGCAAGCCGCCATTGATGCTACAGCCGTTGACAGAGGTCCCATTGTGAACTACCAGATCGAGGTGGCATTGTACTACATTCTCTTTGTCGTCATTTTCTCGTTTTTCTTCATCAACATTTTCGTCGCTCTCATCATCCTTACTTTCCAAGACGAGAAAGAAAAAGAGCAAGGGGACTGCGAACTGGAGAGAAACCAGGTGAGACATTGAGGCCGGAAACTTTTCACAATGCGATTGTCCATGTTGTTGTTTTTTCTAACTCCATGCTAATGAAGAAAAGTTTACTCTCCCAAGCGCCGCAGGTTTCCTCCTGTAGTAACACTAGATATAACGACACTATGATTCTAGTAGCTGCGTTCTTTTATAGCGAGATTGTCTCCACATTGCCATTATAAAGAAACCGATCCAAAGATTCATGCCTGACAATCCCAATTCACTCCGATACCGTGTCTGGCAGATTGTTGATTCTGCTCCATTCGAATATTTCATCATGTTACTTATTGTCCTCAATACTCTTACTATGATGATGAAGGTATATATTGTCAGAGTTGCGGCTACCATAGCTACTAAACTTTTTTGTTTTTATTCACAGTAAAAATGGGTTTTTTTCTCTTATGCAGTATTGGAAAGAGCCGTGGACGTATCGTATGTATCTGGATAGATTTAATGACGTTTTCACATTTCTCTTCACGATCGAAGCTCTTCTTAAACTGTTCGTGTTTCGATGGGTAAGATGATTACGAAAACTTGAATGATTACTGGCAGTTAGAGCCGATTAAAGTCAATTACACCAATTAGAGTCAATTAGAACCAATTGAAGCGAACTATTGGTAGTTACAATTTTCATTTGTTTAGAATTATTTCCGTGATGGTTGGAATGATTTCGATTTTGTCATTGTCTTGGGAAGTTTACTTGAGTTTTTTCTCACTCATGGCTCGGTGAGTAACAGTAAAGACCAATGAATTAGCTTCTTTCTCGGTGTGTTCACTGAACTACGCGTTTGTTTTTTTAGGGCAATAAAATTCCGGTCGATGTGAGCGTGTTTAGATTGTTCCGTGCGGCAAGATTAGTGAAATTACTGAAAAGAGGCTATACGATTAGGATTCTCTTGTGGACATTCTTGCAATCGTTCAAGGTACTTTGTCATGTCTGATTTCATGATTTTGGTGATCTTTGTAATGAATTCTAATATTGTTGTAATCTAATCCAAACTCTAATCATAGAGCTGTAATTCGAATCATAAATTTTGTTTTTTAGTCTCTTCCTTATGTTGGTATTATGATTGGTCTTCTTTTCTTTATTTACGCAGTTATTGGAATGCAAGTAAGAAAATATTTTGTTTACATAAAAATGTCCTTCTTCAAAGGATACCTTTCAGTTCGGCTGTGCCAAACATCATCACAGATCTCTCTCCAAGTTTTCCAGCCTTCTCGTGTATAGTGACTGTGCATCAATGGATCTGTAGTTCGAACAGCTAGTTAGAAAGACTTTTTCATTACAAGAGACTGGTTCCCAGTTTCCTCAGTGTGTTAATTAAATCTGCTCGTATTGCAGTTGTTTGGTAAAGTCGCGACAAACCAAGGAGAGCTGGACCCGAACAAAGAAGACAGTGATGTTTGGGGTGCGATTGAACCTCGCAATAATTTCCGAAGTTTCTTTCCCGCTGTTCAAGTTTTATTCAGGTATCCACGTCATTGTCTTCAAGATGCGCTTTTCATTATAAGACAGCAGATGATGGCAGTTGTCAGGAGAAAATGATGTTAATTTTATTCATTTTATTTGTGGTAGTGTTGTATGTATGTGATGAAAAAGTCGTGAAAAAGCGAGTCTAGGCTCGATTTGCTTGTTCTTATCAGGGTTGAAAACTTCAGGAATTGACTACCTGGTATTCAATGCCAGTTGTAACGAAACTCTGAACTCTTACAAGATTGTGAATGAATTTTCAGGGCAGCGACGGGGGAGAACTGGCACTACATAATGCTCGCGTGTACTTCTGAAGCGAATTGCACCGAGGATGCTAATCCCCCTCAACCAAAGGGGGAGACCTGTGGCAGTGACCTTGCTTATGTTTATTTCATCAGTTTTGTGTTTTTCTGTTCATTTCTGGTAAGTTCATCGATTGAATTGTAATTGATCGTACTCAAGATGTTTACTATCGCTCTTGTTTCTAGATCTCTAGGAAAAAGGGGTTAAAACGAATATTCACTGCTCTTCTTTCTATAGATGTTGAATTTATTTGTGGCTGTGATCATGGATAATTTTGAATATCTTACACGTGATGAGTCAATCCTTGGGCCACATCATTTGGACGAGTTTGTCAGAGTCTGGGCCGAGTTTGACCCCGCCGCCACGTAAGTGGATGACGTCATTAGAGAGTTTTGGATTTGACTATGACGCCGGAAGCATCTCTCAATTGTTTGACAAGCTCTTTGTTCGTAAAGAGATTGAAAAAAATTTTTTTTTCATAGTTTGATTACGAATACGAGTGCTACATAGTTACACCTGCAAGACTTGTCTTATTTCGTACAAACCATTTTGTTTCAAATTCTTTCGCCTTCTTTCTGATGCGTCCTAAACAACACAAGCGAGCTTGCTATCAAATGTTGAAGCTGTACTTGTTCTTGCATCCGTAGTCAAATCTAAAACGCTTTATGATTGGCTTAATGTGTTCTCTTCCTGCATATTGTCTTACCAATATTTTTCAACTCCAGGGGTCGAATCAAACATACTGAAGTATGTCAATTATTACGTCAAATGGTCCCGCCTGTTGGAATCGGCATGAAATGTCCAAAGATTGTTGCTTACAAAGTAAGAATACTTAATACTCCTGCATCAACAAAAGTTCAATTTCCATAATGTTACGTATTTTTCTGTCTCGAGTGAGTTTTTTCAACTTATGCGGTATGTTTACACTTCTTCAGCGTCTTATCAAGATGAATATGCCGCTGGATGAAGACGGGACAGTTGAGTTCACAGCCACGTTATTTGCTCTCGTCAGAACTGCGCTGAGAATCCTTACTGATAACAGTAAGTAGATATGCTCTCATGGATAGATATATATCTATGCTCACTTCTGTGGTGACTTATTCGTTTCTTTATCCAGATAATTTGAAGAGAAATGATAAAGAAATGATGGCCTTGTTAAAGAGAGTTTGGCCAAAACTAACCAAGAATACTTTAGATAAAATTATGCCAAAGCCACCGAAAGATCGTACGTATAATGTTGAATTGAACTATCTATACTATTCTGGATAGCTTTGTCACCTTTATACTGTTCTTCCCGGAGATCTAGTAAGAGTTGGGAGTACTACAGAATGAAACCTGTGGAATAACCTGTGTTTCATGCTGATGGCGTTACTAACGTGTTTTCCGTCTTATTTTCCAGCTAGCACACAGCGAATGACCGTAGGAAAAATCTATTGTGCAAAATTAATTTATGAAAATTATTTATTCCTTAAGAGAAAGGGAGATGCCTCGGTGAGAATCATTACATCTTTCTTTCGATATACATGAATAGGCATTCTTTTTTTCTACTCTTGTTATTATTCTTGATTCTAAACAATCCGAGGTCGTGACATAAAGACATCATCCTTTTTCTCTGTGGAAACATTCATAGCATTGTATATAAACATTAGGTGAAAGTTTTCAATTCTTTTTATCAGGATGGAAGTAACTTGTTGAGTCGTTTTGTTGGTGGAAATGGTTATCATAATGTTCATGGTAGTCCGGAAATTGAAAGAAACGAGGTTTGAAGTTTTTCACAATAGCTATTCGCTGATAAAGTTGTAGTCCTCATCTCTTTTAAAATGTTACTAACCGCTTTGAAAGTTGTTTCACTTGAACATAATTTCAGTCGAGGTTTTGTAACGTCACGAGTTTCCGGTTGACCCTAAATGTTCATGGTTGTCTAGGATATCCCTTTGAGATCCATGCGACACTCGGGTACATCTACAGACAACACAAGTCACAGATCACTACCACAATCATTACTGGCTCAGAGCAGGGTAAGCAGAAGTTTCACTGTGAACAGTTTTTGTCTATTTTTTAAATGGTTTTGTTTGAAGCTCGGTCAGACCATCTCCCATTGATCCAGAACGACAGAAAATGCTGAGGCTAGCTTACAATAAGCAGTAGTAGTCAGTTATAAGAACTTTTGTGCATATTTAGCATTCTCGCACTTCGCTGAACACTTCACCTGTGCCCACGCGCGGCGGCAGTAATGGTGACAGCGGTGTCTCAGTCTCAGAGAATGGTTATCATCGTAACATGAACCATATTGCCATGGCAATTAGAAGTGGCAAGAGTCCGTACGCTATCTATGGACTACAGGAAAAAGATGAGGGCGATGAATGGTGCTAGTTGAAGCAAAATACCAGAGTTTTCAATGACGCGAACGACCTTCAAGGTTGAAATTGAAATGAGGAAAGAAAAAATGACATATGAAAGCTAATTTGAGATCGTTACAACGGAAAAAGTCAAGTACTTTCTATCTTTAAACATTCAAGATTGAATATGTTTTAGTTTTGAATTGAGCGAAAACTTCAGTGTTGTGAAAACAAACTTAGCTATCCTTGTTAATGAAAGAAAAATTCGTGAATTGACAAAGAAGTACAGAAACTTTTGAAAACACAACAACGACATCAGCGAAGAAAGACTCCACAGAAAAATAATGCAGATGTGTCTTAAACTGGAAATGAAAGTTGTGGAAATGTGGTATGTTACGAATTTTAAAGAAAGGTAGAAACAACATCGTAGAAACCATTTCGTTATACAGTTTCTTGCATGGATAGTTAAAAGAAAGCTTATCACGTGTAATATTTTGAGCGCGCTCATTGGCTAAAACGTTATGACGTGTAGCAATCCTGCTTGTTCATTGGTCTAACTAAATTCAATGCTTTTTGGACGTGCAGTTTTCTGTCACGTGTTTTTGCCATCCTTTGTGAAACTGAACATAGACATTATTTAGAAATAATTTATTGTGCTAATTTATTAATGAATTGTATTTATTACCTTGCCAAGGTGTAGAGTTCATGTACGCTTGACGGAGCGTTTATTAAATTAATATTTGTTTTTTGAGCGCTTTTTTAAATCATTGTATACGAAATTATTAATAAAAGATGTTGGAAACAGAAAAGTGTCCGCCCCGCAGCGCATAAAATACTCCTAATACTCCATGAATCATGGGATGTACTAAATGAATTGATCATTAAATAGGTCAATGTACTTGCGCGTGCATATATGATCATCTGAGAGCCTTGAGATGAGCACCAGTAATAACGACAGGTCTTTGCGAATAGCAGCTTTTCATCATTTTGTTCCTTTAAAAAAGTCATCGGCCAAAGACAGCATAAAATGATCTATTAAGGCGGCTAATGAGAACGTTTCGTAAAGTTTAAACATCAAACGTATTTCTTGAAATGAACTCATTTTTTGCGGTGTATTCGACAGAAAGCTTTTCTTAATCTGCAAAATATTGATGCGGAAAAAAACAATGGGATCTGCGTTTAGTCCTTGTGAATAAATAATGATTCATTGGGCATTAAAATATCGAAGAAGAGCTAATAGCTTTTTAAAGAACGTGACGCGAAGCTTGGTCAAGGTCTTGTCAATGGATGCGTTTGGTGGTGTGGTTTCTGTTGGAGGTTTGGCGCTAGCTCTTGGCTCGTTCTTTACGCAAGTCGCAGAGCTGGTTAATAGTGGCAAGAACACGTTCAAAAAGCTCAAGAATATGAAACTAAGAGCAACAGTAGATGAGTCATTAAGTCAAGCTCCCATGCAAGTTATTGTTGGTGGAGGCATGTTTTAGAAAAAAAGCATAAGAGAGATTTATACGCAAGAACTCGCTAGAATTTGGCATGTAATTATATGAGATGTTCTCATGTTCCTGGCTTATAATTAGAACTTATGATTGTAATAATGTTATATACATCTTTGATGCACTTTGGATTTGTGACTCTTCAAACGAGTAGAAACATGTATTGTTCGTAGCTTATTTTCGAATAATTCTTTAATCAGAGAGTTGGGCCGCGTAACGGAAAACTGAAATATTTTCCAATATTTTCCTGGGTCGGCCAATCAGGCCTCCTTTTTCCATGTCACTGTGCTCTCCTCCCCAGGCCTTCAAAAGAAGCGCGGGAAATTGAAATTCAGTCATTGTTTATATATTCAAGAAGTTCGAGGTAAGAAATTGATGTAAATTTTGAACGATTTTTGCCATGAAAAGAATATTTCCACGCTCAAGACAACGTAGTATTCTGAAGAACTATCAGAAAGATATTAAGCTAAAGAAAAATGTTGATATTTTGGTAAGGAAAGTTCAATTTTTAATGCAGACTATTTGAAGTGTCTGCCTTCCTGCAGTTTAATTTTAACGTTTGTGTTGATTAAGCCTTATTTTTGCTGCAAAACTGTAAAATCCAAAGTGTGGGAAAGATTCTTTGCACAAATAGAACAATTTCAACCCTTTCTCCAGATTTTCCTGGATTATATGATGTTTCTTCGAAAGCTCGCTGTTGAGGCAAACTTGAACTGTAAGGAAACAAAAGACAAACAAATTACTGCTGCTCATGTCCGAGCCGTGCTTCCGGTAAGTTTTGAGTCCTGAATGGTGGAGCTTGTGTTATGTAACTAGTCTTATGCCTGGTGTACTGTAGTCTAATGTTAGTTTCATATTTCGACCGACAGACTGTGTTAAAGAATTTCAGAGGATAACAAGTCAATTCAAGATGAGAATTGTTGTTTTAAATATGACATACTTGCACTACTTTGAAAGCTTCAAATTGTAAATAAAACTGTAGAATATGAATATTAGTTTGAGGGTACAACTTGTATATTAATTATTGTAAAGCTTTTAGTCTGCTTTGTATTATGCTTTGCTTTTGTATATATATACTGCTAAATGTGATCCTGTCAGTACATAAAATAATAAGGGTATATAAGAACATTTTGGAACACTCATGTATATGATAATCCAGTTACAAGACATCCCAGTCCTTCTCGTCCGAGTCCACGATAGATGAGTCCAAGTTTGGGAACATACTCCAGTCTCAGTAGTCAGTAGTATGAGTCCATGTTAGATGAGTATAAGTTAGGGAACATATTCCAGTCCCAGTAGTCAGTAGTATGAATCCAGGTTAGATGAGTCCAAGTTAGGGAACATATTCCAGTCCCAGTAGCCAAGAGGATGAGTCCATGATAGATGAGTCCAAGTTAGGGAACATATTCCAGTCCCAGTAGCCAGTAGTATGAGTCCATAATAGATGAGTCCAAGTTAGGGAACATATTCCAGTCCCAGTAGCCAGTAGTATGAGTCCATGATAGATGAGTCCAAGTTAGGGAACATATTCCAGTCCCAGTAGCCAGTAGTATGAGTCCATGTTAGATGAGTCCAAGTTAGGGAACATATTCCAGTCCCAGTAGCCAGTAGTATGAGTCCCTGATAGATGAGTCCAAGTTAGGGAACATATTCCAGTTCCAGTAGTCAGTCGTATGAGTCCAGGATAGATGAGTCCAAGTTAGGGAACATATTCCAGTTCCAATCGTCTAAGATATTATTAAAGTTGGACTCATCTCCATGGACTCATACTACTTTCTACTGAAACTGGAATATGTTCCCTAACTTGGACTCATTTAACATGGATTCATACTACTGACTACTGGAACTGGAATATGTTCCATAACTTGGACTCATCTAACCTGGATTCATACTACTGACTACTGGGACTGGAATCTTCCCCAGCGTGGCGTTTGATGGATGGAAATATATTTTAGTTGTGAGTACGTTTTAGAAATGGCTGGAAGAAGCCTTTTAACTCTGCGAAGATTCAACAAGCTTCTTGTAAGTTTTGTGAGCTTTTTTCTATTTAATATTTTTTAGATTGCTAAAGCCATGTTGTATGTGTTGTAGTCTGGTGCAGGAATTAATTTTACTTTTCTGCAAGTTATCTGGAAGACTTTCACTAAACAAAAATATATTTCTCAATTTGTACTTTGTAGAATACCAGAGCCATCAGTCCTACCTTGGTAATTATAGAACTTTAGTTTAAATCGATAAAACCATCTTTTCTTGGGCTTTGATAATTAAAATTGCCTGGCATTAGACAGCAGTGTGAAATAGATAAGTGCACTGTTTCCATTGGACTTCATTGGTTAATGTTAGGACTGAGAAAATTTTTTTTTTAGAGTAAATGCTCAGCGTACAGCACAAATGCCGAGAACACGTCTGGATTTTCATTTGGTAAGAAACTAGATACACTATGTTGATTAACAGGTGTATGACAATATATACCCTTTCTTTTGCTTATGGTAATGAGAATCTTAATTACAGTCTGCTCCTCATAACTGGAACCATCGCTAGCTCAAATGGTGCGGCTTGGTTAGGATTTTAAAGTGGTGCGCCAGGTTAGGATTTTAAAATGGTGCGCCAGGTTAGGATTTTAAAAGGGTGCGCCAGGTTAGGATTTTAAAATGGGGGAACCAGTTTAGGATTTTAAAAGGTGCGCCAGTTTAGGATTTTAAAAGGGTGCGCCAGTTTAGGATTTTAAAATGGTGCGCCAGGTTAGGATTCTAAAATGGTGCGCCAGGTTAGGATTTTAAAAGGGTGCGCCAGTTTAGGATTTTAAAATGGTGCGCCAGGTTAGGATTTTAAAATGGTGCGCCAGGTTAGGATTTTAAAAGGGTGCGCCAGTTTAGGATTTTAAAGGTGCGCCAGTTTAGGATTTTAAAAGGTGCGCCAGTTTAGGATTTTAAAATGGTGCGCCAGGTTAGGATTTTAAAATGGTGCGCCAGGTTAGGATTTTAAAA
>JAODVM010154961.1:0-14787 GCA_025400095.1 Phenganax marumi | reverse complement strand
TTGTATGACCCCCTCTCAATGTGTACAAAATTCGGGTTTTACGCAATCTGATTGGCTTAGAGCCAAAATGTAAACAAATGCGCTGATTGGTCAAAAACATTATTCGCCCTTGTTTGCCATGGCTGTATTGTTCTATGCTGCTGGTAGAAACTATTATGACTTAAATACAGAAAGACCAGAAGATACGACTGATTCAAACGATACTCTGATAAAACGTCGTGGCTTATCAGGTCAGCACAAAGTAACTCATGTGTGCCTCTCTCCCGAGTGCATTGAAGTTGCCACACACATCCGTGATTCCTTAAACACGAATATCAAACCTTGCGACGATTTCTATAATTTCGCGTGTGGAAACTGGAAGAAACATAATCCTCTTCCCAAAAGTTACAATGACTTCAACACTTTTTCAAAACTTTCTCATGATATCGAGAAACAGCTGAAAAGTCTCCTTGAAAATGACATCAAGATTGATTCCAGGTCTACTGAGGCAGGATCTGTGAGAAAAGCGAAGCATTTTTATCAATCTTGCATGGATATGGATGAGATTGAAAGACAAGGACCACGTCCGATGCTCAATTTCATCGAAAGTATTGGTTCCTGGGCGGTAGCTGGAAGGAAGTCGTGGCGAGCTACACACTGGAATATTTATAAAGTTCTTAAGCATATTCAAAAGTTATATTATCCTGCTTCACCGTTTTTCTCTGTCGAAGTCACTAATGATCATTTGAACTCGTCAAGACATCTTATTAAGGTTTAATCATATTCCTGTGGCAGACGAAATTTTTTGTATTTCTTTTCATCAAATTGCATTCACTTTATCATTTAGATTGAACAATCTGGATTGAGTTTACAAAGAGAAATATATCTCAAGCACCCAGAGGTATAAAAACGATCATAAATTGACCATCATAGTTTTGTAATATACAGTGTGTATCAAAGAAAAAGGTAATCCAACTTTGGCGTGTAATAACTCAAGAAATGTTTGACGAATTCGATTGAGTCTTAAACCCCCGTCTACACGAGCGAATAAAATGTGTCAACTTCTGCGTGACAACTTTAATTTGCTCGTGTAGACGAGCAAAATCCGGCAATTTCTGAGCGGCAAATACATTTGCTGAAAAGCTCGAGTGTTAGCTTTTATGTGACAAGGAAAAAGTTGTCATATACGTACAAAAAATTGTTCGTGTACATTACTCGTCACAGAAAAAATGGCATCGATCGCTACACGGCTACGGTTTCGTCTGCGCTTGCACTTTATGCGTCATGCCGCTGTTCAAGCCTACTTTTGAACAGCAATCGACAATTATTTATGTGTCATCCACACGATCAAATGTATTCATCACAGAAAAATTGACACATATTATTTCCTCTTGTAGATACCATTGCAAAGTCCAATCATTTGGCTTTCAAATGACGCTTTGTAGGTTTTAATTAGCTAAACAATAAAGGAGTATGGCTTTGAGAAAAAGGTCACTAAAATTAAAATTTTCGGCCGATGGGAATTTAACATTTTTCTTTTGAAATTTAGTCCCGCAAGGCTTTGAAAAACTAATTGTCAGTCATCAGTAAAATGCAAATTCAACGTATGATTTTTCAATCGAAGAATTAAATATACACCATCTTTTGTCTTTACATTTTATTTAGAATTCCCTAGGCTGCAAAATTTGATTTCTATACTCGTACTGATAGGAGAATGGTAAAATCGGAGAGCTAATCTATTCTTTCTTGCTATATAAAAATTAAATCGTTATTTAATTCGCAGCAGCCTTTCAAACTTGGATACACCTTTTTTGGTACACACTGTAGAACCAAAAAGAAAACAGATTCAGACTTCTCAAAAACGCGACCTTCCTCGACCATCACCAATTTTCAGTTTGTAGATGTTGCTTAGGCGAAATCGTCTGGTTTCATCTTAAAAATTCTTTGCGCCAAAGATCTCACACGGTTCTATGAGCCATTTCACTGGAGCCACTTCTTCTGAACGGGGTGGCTACAATAAAGGGCGACTTCATTGAAAAGCCACAATATTTTGTCATGGTGTGTAATTGTGTGACTCATTAGTACTACTATGTATATTAAAGATGGTGAAGATATATGAAGACTACATGGCAAAAGTTGCTATGCTGCTTGGAGCAAAACCTGCAGTTGCTAAAGTTCACATGAAGCAAGTGATGGAATTTGAAACACGTTTGGCGCATGTGAGTAAATGCCAGTGTACACTGAGGAAACTTATCCGCCGGACAAGACAGATTTCTTTCCCGGAAACGTTAGTTCTGATCTACACTCACAATTACACAGAGAAAGCTTGCTTCTCCGGTTATATCTACTGAATATATTCTCGACTGCGAACCACTATCAGATTCAATCTTGATTGATGGCTCTTGCCTTGTTAACATACGTGAGTGTATTTGCTTGTGAAAAATGCCGTGGAAACAGTCTTTAGTGAACTAAGTTTGAATTCTCACCATCCGTCGACGATCATATGTACTTCACCTACTGCTGTTAATGGTTGTTTTTTTCTCTTCTTGTGTTATGAAACCACTCTCAATAACCCCGTAAATCTATACGATGGTGTTTGATTCATGTTCACGGTAGGATATGACTAAGATCTTTTTTTGGGTTTAGATGACTGCGTCTGCTGAGGACAAAGCTGAAGGAATCTATCGCCGTATGAAGATCAATGAGCTTCTTCATCGTGTACCTCAGGTGATGCTCTACTTTTACAAAAAACATTGTAGTTATGTGAACTCGTGAAGAAAGAAGTGATAGCAGGAAGGGCATTGAATCCTTCGCTGGAGGGGAAAAAGACTCACGACTCTGAACTGCAATTCTGTGAAGGAAGCTGATTGCAGGCAATTTGTTACAGCAAATCTTGAATTACGTGTTTTATTTTGTAGTTTCCTTGGTTAAAACATTTTAAGTACATTTTCCCTCATGCTCACGTCAGTAAATCAGATGTCGTGTTGTCCACATCTCCGCGCTATCTCCGTCATGTTGCGAAACTCATGAAACGAACTAACAAAAAGTAAGTACGAGCTGCTTTAGTAACGTTGTCTGGACAACTGACTTGCAACGCTTGGACATCATTGATAGTGATTGATCCTACATTGCTATAACCCAGAATTGTCATTTCTAAGATACTGGTCTCCGACTAGCGCGTTTGGGATCGATCCCAAGCTACTTTTACCGAGTGTGGTGAATTCGAAGGTAGAATTGCTCATTCCCATGCATAAAAACTCATGTAGGCCGCCAGAAAGTCTCCATATTCCTTCGAATCAACCTTGATACATCGTTTCCTGGAGAAAATGCAACTGCAGAACGGATTTTTCTGTATGTTTCAGAATACTTTCAAACTATTTGGTGTGGCAATTGATTCGTTCCAAAGTAAATTTACTTTCTAATTCATTTCGAAGTGCTTATGGAGATCTATTTTACAAAATGTCCGGGAAATTGAAGGAAAGAGACTTGACTTCTACGGATTCACTCGTCAAGACAGCGTACTTTCAACATTTCCCGTATGTATTTAAGTTTTTGAAACCCCGCATGCTGCTAGCAGCAGTCACTCAGTATCTCAACAGCGTTTCGTTGCTCCAAGATCTTTGTAAACGCGTCAGCTTGCAGAGTAAAAAGCTACCAATATGCATATGCATATTCTCTCTCTATATATATATCCTTATATATCCTTATATCCTTGCATATCCTTATATAAGGAGATCAAGGAATCACACTAATACATTCACGCTAGGTTGCACGTATCTCTCAATATATGACACAAAATAATTCACTTCCCAATGCGAGTGGTGCTTATTTCTATTCGTGTGATCGATAGAGTTAGAAACACTTTGAAAACACCAATGCATGTAAATGTAAATCTTGTACAGCTTTGTGATTTCAAATTTGAGTTGTCATTTTATCTTCTTATCTTGTTGAATGATGCAGTACTATATTTCTTTTGTAGGTTGTTGTCAAACTATGTGACCTGGCAAATGATAAGAGAAAAAGTCGGTCTTCTCTCCAAACCATTTCGAAAAGCTCGCTCTGATTTCAATAATAACATCACAGGAGTGAAAGATAGTGAAGATCGCTGGAGGACTTGCACAAGTATTACCAACGACAATTTCGGGGTTCCTATAGGCAGTTTGTACATAAAAAAGTATTTTGACGATGCGCGAGTCAACACGGTGAGTGAACTACTGCTGCACAACCTGCACTCCCGCAACACGCACGCAGAAATATGTAATATATAACCTGCATCATTTTGTCTCTTACTTCTGGCTAGTTTCTTCGCCTTGTAAATGAAATTAATTAATTTCATCGAGATCAACCATGCACACTTCTGCATGCTTTTCTGCAGATGTTTATGAGAGGTGAAAAATGATAGATTCTTTTTCCGACACAAGCTTGTAAAACCTTTCGTTTACCCGTAGGCTTTTCAGTAACGTCAATCCCGCCCATTCTTCGACAGTAGCTTTTCTTCAAACTGAAACTTCAACTGAAGAAATGGCCTCCACCTTCACTTCTGAAGTTATTGTTTTCTTATGGATAGCTATATTCAACGGAATTTTGATAATTGCATAGTTTTGAGGACACCCCAAGCTGAACCCTCCCCTCACTTACCGTGTTGAACAATTTTTATGTGTTGTGTTTTAGTCCATGAGCATGATTAGAAAAATCTTGGATGTGTTCAAAGACAGAGTGACACAACATGACTGGATTGACGAAAGAACAACAGAAGGAATTTTAGATAAAGTAAAACTATTTTAGCAAAGTTTTAAATTTTTCCGTGCTATACGTTGGTTGCCCGAAAAATATCTATTATATTTGATTGTGTTTATATCTTTTCACTTGAATTAGATATACAATCTCGATCTAACTCATTATTCCCGTATGAAATCACAATTATAGAGCCATGCGTATATACTATATACTATGCGTATATAATGTAATAGTGTATATAATATATAATAATACTGTACCTGCGTATATAGCTAATACTGTATAGATTTTTCAAGGCAAACGCAGTGGTTAGTAAGGTTGGATACGCCGCTTATGTCAAGAATCCACGATCCCTGAGAAAGCGATTCAAATCAGTAAGTTTCTTACATTGGCTTACATCTTTTAGAGTATAAGGTAGTCATGCTCACGAGTGAGACTGCGCATGTGAGACAGTATCCAAGAGCATAAAATTCTACAATATCATGCGCTATTGTAATCCATGCATGGACGTACTTTCATAACAAATTTGCAATCTCCTTTGCTACTTTTTTTTCTTGAAAATACCTTGATAATAAATATCAGTGTCATTAAACATGCTCAGTGTCCTAATGCTAGACATTACGGGAAACGTTTTAGTTTTTACGAAAAGTTAAATACTCTTTAATTTATACTAGTGATTGTTTAGCTTGAAGTTGATCCGAAAAGATTCTTCTGGAATAATGTTAATGTTGACAAGTGGGTGAGACAAAGATTGTTTTCAAAATTACGAAAAGCTGTCGACGCAGAAAAGTACGTTAAGTTTAGTATTTTAGCCAGCTGCTTCATCATCCTTGATAATGGAGCTGGCCCTAAACATAGGATTAACAGTTGAGAAAAATTTCAATATGAGATTTACTTATATTGAAATGTTATTATATATTTTTCTAATGAAGGCTGCTGTATACAGTCAGAAATTTAATAAATGTACTTTTAAGTTTTGATAATACACTGATATGAAAATTCTAGCCATCCCAGCCGGGAATCGAAACCGATTCTCCGAATTGGCGCATCGGTGCTCTGACGACTGAGCTACTGAGGCACTTAAGTCTCTCAAAGGCATGCAAACATCTCATCTACCAAACGTAGAGCGGAGCCTCTCGGGTGACTTCCCACAAGCAGCGGAGTTACTCGCAATTCTTGCATGCAAGGGGCGTCCATAATGTTTCAATTTAAGAGAGGATTTATTTAAATGTATGTGTATTACCGATACTTAAATAAATTCTCTCTTAAGTTGAACACTTACTTCAAGTCGCCGTCTAGGTAATTGTCTTCTCATATATTCATACACTATATCATAATTACTGTAAATACGTTTCTTCTACACATTTCATCAATTGTGTAGATGGCCAATGTTCCCGCAAACAATCAATGCGATGTACCAGTTTTATGAAAATGAGATAGGTATATCATTGAATCATTTATAATTCTTTCAAGTTTTTTTTCTGCAGTTCTTGGAATTTCTTTCATTTATTATTTTGTTTCAGTTATTCCCGCTGGAATTTTACGTCCTCCATTTTACTACGCAGGCAGTGTACCGAGGTAACATTTTCAATTTGACTATCTACAAGAAATTTTAACAAATAATTCTCGCCTTTCTTAGGTCTCTTACTTATGGAGCGATTGGATCCATAATTGGTCATGAACTCACCCATGGTTTTGACAATACTGGTGAGACAGGAACGGGGAAATATAGGGACATGACAAGCTAAAATAAAAAGATCAATTCACTTATCAGTGGCATACTAAAACACTTTGGCAGAAGTGTGTACTTTCATCGTTCTTCGTGCTCTAGTCTAATTAACAGTGCTGTTAATTTTTTAGGTCGACGTTTTGACAAGAATGGTAATATTATTGGCGAATGGTGGCAAGCATCCGCGCTAAAAGAATTCGATAAAAGAGCGCGGTGCATTGAGCAACAATATTCAAAATATAAGATACAAAATAAATATCCAGTGAGTTTTGTTATTTTATTAAGTTTTAGAAGTCAGTGACATTATCAGTTTTCCCGGCCATTCGTTATCAGTTCACTCTGACCATTTTCTGCAATTTCTTGCAAATCTTTTTCACCCTGTATGTTTTATATTCCACTTATAGCTCAATGGAAAAATCACGCTTGGTGAAAATATTGCAGATAATGGAGGAACAAAATTATCCTATTATGTAAGTTGTCTGCCGTGGTACTTGTCATAACTTGATCATTTTGAACTTTCGACCGTGTAGTGATATTTGATTACCGTTGCTTGGACGGTCACGAAAGAAGAGAAGATGAACAATCAAACCGTACCGGACAGTTTCATACTATACAAGTAACCATAGCAACTGGTGATCCATATTGTTGACAAACCTGTCTTCCATGTTTAATTAGTGTGTATTTTGTTATCCTAAGTGGCGTACTCAGAATTTAGACTTTGGAGGGGCAAGCAAAGTAAAATTACGAATCTATTCACACATCGCAGCCCTCCCTTTCTCCCATTCTTTCCAGATTGCAGCTTTTCACGAGGGCATTCTTCTGCCTCCCAATTTACGCCGGAGGCTCGGAGCATGTTATCCTCATCTTTTACCAAACCTTGTAATCTAAGAAGGGAAGCCTTTTGCTTTAAAAGGTAGTGCAGGGAGAAATAAACCTTACAATATCCATCTCTATACGACTTCATACTGCCCGGTCCGTGATAAAGAGCGAAAATGATGCGGAAATGTCAATGATTTGATTCAATTAGCAGAAGTGCACAGACCGTTTTCAAAACAATTTGTAAAATTCTGCACGTCAGTAACTGAACTCCTACAAGTGGCATCAGTTTCCTTGAATTGGGGCAAAAGATTAGCAATAGGGTTCTGGATTGGCATTTTTAAACCAAATTTCTCCATTTTTGCTATTTTTTAGCTTTTCACTTGAAAAATTTGCTATTGGCTGAAAACTATTTTTGGCCTTTTTCGACTCTTTCAAAAACTACTGAATAAAAGGTTATTTTTGGCTGTTTTTATCGCTAACTTTCGACATTTTTGCCTGAAGTATCGGAAAAGGCGAATTTGGATGAACTGTATTTGAAGACCAGTGATGACAAAGTAAGATAATTGTGGATAACAATAGATAAATTGTCAATTTGTGACATGAGATGCTCATTGTGGAAAGAATGAAGCGCAGAACAAAACACAAGAACTCAAGAGTGATTATATGACTATATAGAAGAAAATAGAATATCATTTGACAAAAATATCCGGATCAAGTCATTGGCATTCATTGTTTTTATGACCTTGGTGGCGTTGCAAGTCGCATTCCCTTCATAGTTTCAGTTCGTCACTTTCATTAAGGTTAAGTTGGCAATGAATCAAAGAACACGAATTCGAGAGGGAAAATTGAAAACTGTGCATGAGGATTAATAAAAGGTTTTGAAGACAAATAAACTGTTTCAATAGCATATGCACATGAATGGCTAACTTGTTCCGAATATAGTCTATTGACGAAGGTCTACTATACCTACCGCACATTGACATAAGGGCAGGCTTGCCCTAAATCAGGATTTCGAGCGTTGTAAAAAATGGTGCCGTGAGCTACTTTGGTTATGATATGGTAATTATAATGAAAGTGTTTGTTCACACTTGGGGACTGTGAAGAAGTTTCCACGCGAACCAACATTCAACACCTTTGAGTGGGATTTACTGAAGAGACGTGACCTTGATGAGAGTTCTGAATATTTTTCTTTCTTGTGATGATTTCCTCTACAGACTTATAAGAATAAGATTATAACGTATGCTATTATTTAATAAAATTAGATTATGTTTTTGCACCTTGTTAACTCGTTTTGCTCAAAGGATTACAAGAGATTATATTTATACTTTACTCTCTTATTTCTAAGGCGTATAGAAATTGGCTGAAAGAGAACGGAGAAGAAAAGTCGCTTCCAAACTTATCTTTTAGCAACGAACAATTATTTTTCATCGGATATGCTCAGGTGAAATATTAATGTGCAGTATATCTTAGATTTAACATTATTTTTATAATATGAAATGGAAAATATTTGAGCAAGTTTTTCTATGCCTGGTCAAGTCATCTTCTTATGTAAACTGAATTATTATAAACGACTAATGTTTTTGATGTAATCTCTTTTGATGTAAAACAGTAAAACTGCCCACAACATCCGAATCACATGGCTAGCCGACATGCTTTCCATCTCCATGACATAATACATAACATATGAATGTTTACATCAGTACACACATGTTACAGATGTCATTGTACAAGCTTGTGCACAAAATTTTGAGCGATGCTTCATTGTAAGTCTAATTGTGGATTGTTTTAGGAATACTGTGGTGTCACTCATCCTAAAACTGAATATATTTCTGCTTTGAGCGAAGTGCATGCACCTCCACGCTTCAGGTAACTTCATCCTATCAGAAGTAAATAATTATACATCTGAAAGTCGCCGCTGTAGTTTAAGAATCGAACCAAAACTTTAGCTTGTAGGAGACCTTATTTATCCAGACATGTTACGCCCGTCGCAAAAGAGATTGCTTAATACACGCACTTAAAGATTAACTAAATTGTAAAAAACGCTATCTTAAAAACTACCACAAAAAGAATTGTTTAGAATTTTGAATTTTAAATAATTACTGTACGTGTTTATTAGTTGGTGTATGCTTAAAAGCTATAAACTTCGGAAGGATTTAAACTCTTAAGGCCAGTTCACACGGGCGATTTTCGATGCGATTTTTCTCGTGTTGAACGATGTGAAAGAGTGGATAACTGGCGATATACTTAGTCCAACAATTCTGCTAATGCACTCGCAAGTCAGCCTACTCGATCACATACTCTAAGAGGAGAAAAATTGCAGCAAAAATCGCCCGTGTGAACTGGCCTTTACGGGCGTGTACTTGCCAAAAACGCAAAAGTGGATTGCAACCTCTGCCATCGTTAAACTTAAACGGTGGATGATTCAGAATTCAAAAACACTTCCACACATCTTCTAAAAGTGTCAAATCAAATCTTACCAACTAAAGCAATGAGTAAATACATAAATATTGTATTCAGTTAAAAAACTTTCCATTACGTTGTTTAAGGAATATATAAATATGATTTTCGATTTTGGATATATCCACCGTTTAAGTTAAACGGGCTTCGAACAACCGACCCCAGGTTGTACAACGGTAGGCTTCGAATGTTAGAAAGATATCATCAATTCACATTCAACTGTGATGCTCAACGTATCGACTATGTTTTGATGGCCTATCAGAATCTGATGGGTTAATACATAGTTGGAAGTTGGAACGTACGTCGAACAAACTAACGATATTAAAATGTTTTCAATTTTCGGAGCTACCGTTCACCATAATTTTACGATTAAAGTAGTTTGGGGTTAAGTTAAGATCAGAAACGAAGAAATTGCATTCATGACAAATCCAGGCCTCGTTTGAGGCTTCGAGGTATCCTTGACAGCATGCATCCGGGTGCTTGCGATAGATATACACTAGTTGTACTCCCAGCGTTATTTTATTTTTCAGGGTTATTGGAACCTTATCGAATTCCGTTCCATTTTCAAAAGCGTTCAACTGCAAAATTGGTTCACCGATGAATCCAAAACAGAAATGCGAAGTTTGGTGATAAAAAGCGAAATCTGCGTCTTTGGTCTGCATTTCCAGTGGAAGGCAACACGTTTTTTCAAACCCTCGAGCGCTGTAGGGCAGCAGGGAGATCTACAGTACTCGTACTAAGTACTTCTCATTAGACAACAATAGTGCAATACCAAGCCCTGTCTTGGATGATTGCAGAAAAGACATGACTGTCTTTTTTTAACAATTATTCCTCGAAAGTTGCACGCTTCCAATCGCGGGAAATTTAGCTCCAAAGCCAATAAATGTATTCTCCAGTTAACATATTTACAGTTTTGCAGTTCACGTCTGTCCCAACAATTTTATGTTTTCAACGCACCAAGTTCCTGTTGTTTTGCTTTGATCGATGCAAAAGAAGGAGGCTTTGAATTCCCAAAGCTGACAGAATAAAGCTGTTCTAAACTGTGCACTTTAAGCTGAGCCCCCTTTCACTCTTTGGGTGATTCCGGAGCTCTTTACAGAGAGTAACATCAAGTAGACACGTTAATCAAAAAATGATAACGCGGGCTCCTATACAAACGGAAGGGGCGCGAATTCCGAATTTTCCAAATTTGCGCATAAAGTCATAAACAAATAAACTTGCCTCTAATATTAAAAAGTGAAATAAAAGTGAATGTTGCTGGCCACATTGTCGGTGGAAAAACGTTGAATAAAAGTATGAAAATTGCTGCAAAGTTATGAAAATAGATTTGAAAGAGGTTGGTGGATAATGTTTGTATAAATAGTGTCAAATGTCTACTAAGTAGTAGTAGAGCGGCCAGCGGGTCAACATCTGACTGGGCTGTAGTATTAAGTCAGCAAGCACCTAAACGAAGGCATTCGCTCTTTGAAAGATTACAATTTGATGTGGAACTGGAAACCTAAACATTGCATGTGATAGCGGTGGCAATGTTTATTTTGTAGTATGAAACCTCAAAATGATAACATCATTGATAATGATGATGTCACTAGTCAATTAGATGTCACTGACAATGTGATATTGGCAAGAATGATGTCATTGTTAACAATAACGACGTCATCCATGATAGTGACACCAATGATCTGTGACAATAATTATATAATTCATAGTCGTGGCATCATTGACAATATTGACATCAATGCTAAATTACGAATGATAACTTCATTGTTGTAATAATGACGTCATTGGCGATAAAGCATCACTACTGACACATTACAAACAGCATCATTTATAGTAAAGGAAGCATATCTCAACATGATCCACAAAAATTGAAGGAAATCTAGCTCAAAGATTGTCTTAGTTTTTCCAATATTTGAATTTCGAATCTAGATCACATAGTCTTGAAGGCATTCCATGCCACTCCGCCGTCGGTTCCCGTTCGTTTTACAATCGCTCAGTTACTTTTCATATTTGCACTTATATTAATTATGTACTCGGTTATAAAGTTTTGTGTACTACTATTGACCATTTTGCAACATATTTAAAAATATATTCTTTGAATGTTTTCATTGTCACTAAAACGTCTAATACAAGGTTTTGTGGAGACATCACGTAAATTTATTTATGCAAAGCTTTCGGTCCGTAAAAAAGTTGTGCATAAATAAATTGACGTGGTGTCTCCACAAAACTTTGTATTAATTAAAAATATGTTTACCTTATTTGTTGCATTGAAGCATACCTTGTATGGGAAATATAACACAATTCGTAAATTTTTATTGAACACTTGGACGCCTGTTTGGCGAACTATTCGCAATAAGTTTGGCGAACTATTCGAATAGTTTTCTGTTCGTGAACTTTTCTTGTTGTTTAAATAAAAATATAAACTAATTATAGTCTTGATGCCGGCATACATTACCGTGTAGCTACCGTCGAAAACGGTATACCGGTATGGCGTCAAAACCAGCACCGCCATACCGGTATCAACAAAATACCGTGAATAACTAAGAATACCGGTATACCGCCCAATTTTACATATTACGAGTGCGAAGCCCGAGTGGTATTACATCTTTTTAGTCAAACGCAAGTGTGACTCTTCTCCATTAACTTCTCAATGCCCAACCACCTCTCTTCCTCTATAAATACAGTTGCCCTCCTCACACTATTCCCACAACAAGTAAAGCGACTGCTTCGCAGACTGTCAAACACAGATACCGGTAGGTCCGTTCTTGTAGGACACCTGGTACTTCTAGAACGAGTGCCATATCCTAATATTATTATAATCTCCTTTAAGAAACTTGTTCAAAGGCAATAAGAAAATGTAAGATTAATGTTAGATATTTTTATGTAAAAGTTCAGTCGTTGACGTTTGCTGACATTCCATATTTTATATATAGAGGCATTTGAGAAAAATTACCGCAAGTGGTGTCTCTTTAAGTTCCCCTAGTAAAACCATACAACGAAATTTCAATGTCTTTGACCAATCAGAATTGAAAAGAATTGACATTATTGATACTAGTTCATTTATTATGTGAAATTTACAAAGTATTAAGATTTTCTATACTCACGCTGTATGATGAACATGCATTCATGTGATACTATACTGCATATGCCATGCATTGAAGCATAAGATAAAAGTCGAATGTACGACGTTAGCGGATTCATTTTGAAACTGGCATAACCGACTTCATGGGCTATGCAGTTTTATCTTGTAACTCCATTTTGATTTTTCAATGTTTTTTAAAAGAACCTTAGTAATATTAATCTAGTAATGTTGTATATACAATTTCTAACTGTATAAATAATGGTACATGAGTAACTGATTTATAGAATACAGATTATATTATAATGTATTAAATATACTCATCACATCAGTTCATGAACTCTTTTAAAATTATTTAGTTTACCTGCGTTGCAGGCATTCTGCAACGTCCTGAAACTTGTTTTTTTTAAAATTTTTTTCTTTTTATGCTCTTCATAATAGACTTTCTCCCTCTTTTTGTCCAGTTTTTCTGAATTCACTATTTTTCTTCCTTTTATTTATCTTACATTGACCAATCCTTTTCGGATTGATGCTTTTCTGATTTAGATTCGAATTTCATATGTCCTTTCTTGTGGTGTTTCTGCGCAGAAGGCAATAATTTCCCATGACTCTTTGTTTCATCTTCCACGATGTCATCACTGATCCAAACCGCGCACTTTCTCTTAGGATTCATCTCACTTCCAGCTGGACATTGAAACGCTTGTGCGAATTCTTTAGAATTAGACAACACTCCTTTCACCCTTAAAGAAACAGAAATATATTGAATAAAAGGTAGTGAATAGTAAACACCTCCTTCAAAGTGTTTTAGTTCGCGGCTAATTAAGGAAATCAGATTAACAAGGTGAGTCGCAAATGAAATTTACCTGCTTACATTAAATCATACGATCATTCACTGCCTTTGCAATATGAGACAAATTTTAGTCCATATCTCATCCGATTCTCGCTCTTATCACTAAGTTTGCATATATTTCTCATGCAACTTAATTATCTTGTGAAAGTTACCTGAACTTTTCATCTGAATGTGGATCATCGAGTGTTGCCAGGTAGTCTTGCGTGGGTCGACTGCTGCTGCAGTATGCCTGAGTATGCAAATTCCATAATGGTACAACAGTTAGCTTATGATAATTCGCATATCATATCCGGAAAACAACATTCAACGCCGTACGAAATAACATAGTGGACAGTTACCTGCGCAAATGAAATGTAAAATAATTGTTCGTTGCTGTACTTAAGACCAGGCAGCGTTGTATCTTTGTTATCTTTCAACCAATTTTGATATGCCTAGAAATGAAGAAAAGTGAAGTTATGCGGTTTCCACGTGGTCGCGAAAAGTTAGTAAAAATAAAAGTACAAATTATTGCTATAGATGAATATCGTAAGGATTAAAAAAACATTACATACTCTTTGAGAAGCTCTGAAGCCTCCATTGTCAGCAATATTTTCACCCAAAGTAAGCTTTCCATTCAACTGAATAAAACATTTTCGAAAAGGAAAGCTTACTAAAACGCGGTTCTTTTTAGAAGGTACAAAATTTACATGCTGATTTGTATGCAGCATTTTGCAGTATTCTTTTTCATGAATTTGGAGAGAAAGCTTGCATGCATAGATTTGGCACTAATCAATTATATAGCGATTCCATGCAACTGAACTGCCATGCAAGAATGTAGCCATATTTAAATGAAAGAAAGAGAATTCTTTGCTCGTACCAAACAGGAACACTATAACTCCTTGCCTTATACTTTCCTCGCACTTTATAGTTGCTGTATTGTTTTTCAACGCAGTCTGATCTTTTTTTAAAGTGTTTCAAAGACTCTGATCCCCACCAGTTTTTCGTCAGTTCGCCATGTTTATTGAACTTTCTGCCTGTAAAGTATTTGTGTGACTAATTTTTTTGCCCTTTTACCGTAAGAAGAATCACCATGGTGGGGAGCTTTCGATTCAAGAACAAACTCTCGAGAATAAATTTCGAGAATAACCTTTCAGCAATTTA
>JAODVM010154850.1:0-14795 GCA_025400095.1 Phenganax marumi | reverse complement strand
AAAACATACCATTCAACAGCTAAAAGCCTAATCTTTCCGAATATCTAAAAATTACACTCGTTTACCAAGTAATTTCTCCACAATATCGTGCCAAAGTTGGATTACGTTTTTTTTTAGACACCCTGTACTACAGAGCAATACTTATGACACAAGTGGAGTCATTGTTTCTTTTCGGGCTGGAAAATCATAAGTTAACAGACGACTGATAGTTTGATAGTAATAGTTTATGCACACTCGAAATCGTTAACCTTTCTAAGTTTCTGCTCGATATTACTTCTGTCGATTCTAGGGACGTCAATGTGTTATTTTTTGTTGAGAATGCGCGTTTTCCCGTTTTCCCCGATGAGCAACTGTAGAAGAAACCCGCTAACTCGAACAAAATCCAATTTCTCTTGGATTTGACGCTGTTTTTCATAATAATTTACTCAGGTTAACTCGAAATCCTCAATAACTCGAACAAAGTTGTTTTTTTCTTAGGTCAGATTTACTCTGTTGATACAAACTAGCTATATACTTGCAAGACATAGATCGGCAAACCTAAAAATCTTACAAAATCAGTAGCATTTTGACAACTAGAAGATTTCTATTCGTACAGCAACAATTTAATCGGTATATAGATGTAAATGCTGAAAAGTTATACGTGACGCAACGATTATTTAGCATTGATTTAGTTTTTTAGTTCCTTTTGTAAAATCTCAACGTTTTTGATGGTAATCAAACTATCAAACTTTGATAGTGACTGTGCACAAACTATAAGTATCCGCTGGCAGAAAGTAGAAGATTGTTTCAGCCAAGCGCTCACTTTTTCCTCGTTTTACGCCGGTTTTCAACTACTGATGTTTTTCGCGCGAAGCGACTCTTTGTATTGTTCATATTGAAAGAAACTGACGAAAAACTAGTTTTAGCTGAAAGCTCATGAGAGAAGAAAATAAGTCCTTTCGCGCGAAAACAGAACGCTACTAGAAAACAGGCTTTAAATTAATGTCGTACAGCTCTATCGCCAAAGAGAACACATGCAGCGTATTTATCGACAATAGTTGTCTGCTCGATGTTTTGCTTTGTTTGATGTTTGTTTGCTTTGGTAGGCATATGGTATCGATGAACGATGAATTCGGCATAACACGTGATCAGTCAGTGAGACCATTAAAATGATAATAAACGAAATCTGACGGTAACTCCTCGAATCCCTGCTCGAACAATTTTTCGTTTCCTCGACTGAGAGTTCGAGTTTTTTGCGAGGTTCTGTTGTAGTACTGGCTGTATTTGCAGAACAACTGGCGCTGCTATTTACAATCTGAAGACACGTTCAAAAAGCTAGCGTAGCTCATAAATGATTTTAAAATCGTCTGATCTGGAGGAAGAAAACGTTGTTCCTTTGAAGATCTTGATTCATGTTTGCTCTCTTGTTCGTCAACATATATTTACTCTAAGGTCCAGATTACTCAATGCATATTGCGATTTTTTACACGAATCGCCGTGTTCGGGGGGAAACATCTAATGTTTATATAAAGCTTGCGATACCCACACTAATGACTATATCTATATTATTTGCAAGAAAAGAGAGAAAAACCAAGACGTCTGTTCATAGAAACATAATAAACTCGTGCCTCAAGGACTATTAGCTACAGCACTGATAAACTAATAAATCGCTATGGAAATGGAGAATTAGTTAACAAAACCGAAAACACTCTCCAAAACGTTTTCACTATGACATATGACAGATCATATCCGACTCGTCTCGTCTCAAGTAGTGTATAAATTGTGGAAAACTTTGTCCTCAAAATGCCCGTCAAAAACTTTTCAGTCCACTTTAAAGATACCTAGTTGAAGACATAAGAATTCAACACGTTTTCACTTTCTCGTTTTGCAGTCCGCTCCAAGCCTCCAATGAGAAAAAAAAGTCTGCAAAGTGTTTGGCCTGATTCAAAATGTATCATTGCATGCAATTAACCTGTACTGTATAGCAAATCAGTAGTCACAGAATAAACGCATTATTGAGACTCACCGGAAGAGGTCCAGCATCTCTATCATCGTTCATCGCTGAAAACACACATTGTTTAATAGATCCTTTTGGAACTGTGCATTGACTTTTTGTACAGCTTGATCCGTCTCCATCATCACAATTACAGCTACAGCTTGCTGCCTATATAGATGAAATATTTCATTGTAGCTGTAGGCCTGTTTGTGATCGAGTTTGCGATCCTTTCCAGCCAGGACGGGACCATGGAATAAAGATATACATAGAATGGCGATTATTATATTGTAATTCCTTACAATTTATAGGCGATGGTTTTGTTCATGATCATTAATACGTAATTTCTTTTGTCTATTTGTGACATTATCAATTTCCATATATTATATCCACTACAATTCCAATGTCTACTGCTGCATTGGTTACAGGCAATAGACAGAGGAACATCGCTCTTCAGGAATCAGGAAATCCCATTCAAGATCTCTCAGCAAATACAACGATGTTTGATTTAGAAATATACTCTACAAATGACTTAACATTGTTAAAACTTCATGTTAACACTCCAAAGCTTTTCTGTGTTTAGACATCCGTTATTTATAGGTTGTCAAAAAATGATAGGTCACGATGAATCAGAAGGGATATACCTCTGGTGCACCTTATAGCTTTAAGATCATATTTTGGGGATATACGTAGAAGAGTTACCGCACGCCGTTTCTGACGTATCTACGTTATGTTATCTCAGGCAAAGAACTGAGATGTGAACGTAATGTTTTATTTTAAGTCGTTGTTTTAAAAATTACGCTGTGTTTTCGACGTTCGGTGCTCCTAAAATATTATGTAACCATTGCTTTCATATTTTTTGTTCTTACGTATATTTTTTAGACCATATTTTGTACCAAAACAATTTAACAGCGATCTACTAGTTTGTATAGCATCACGTTTCTCTGTCAGTGAAAAAGTATACGTTATTATCTGCAGATACAGAAAATAGTTTCAGTTCGATCGAAACATATAACCCAAAGCTCTATAAGCATATAGCGTTAACTGTCTGTTGCAAGTGAACAACACCTTGGAAACGGTGCACGACGCATTCATTTGCAAATAGCAGAAAGGCAAACAGCATGGCTTATGTAATCCAGGGCCGGCGGAACGCTTTCGAAAGTGGGGCGGCTATAAGAAGAACATCATGAAACAAATCGAGTTTGTGCATAACTCCCCATGACACCGCTAGATTGCTTGTTCAAATTCAACTTTTTGTTTTACTGTACAGAGAGAAGACGCAACTTATGTATAAAGACCTATTTACAATTTCCATCAACAACCAAATCTGTTCCCAGCATACCAAATTATTAATAAAGTATCATAAAAAAGTCGAGCGGCCATAGCCGCTCCAACTGCTCCTGTTCCGCTCGTCATGTATCACAAGATTTAAGGTGAAAAATGCAAAAATATAAAGCATACTGCTCCTTTGAATTAACTATTGCTTATTATATTTACACTTTGTCGGGTAAGATCATGACAGCACGAATCACGAAAACATATCTCTACTTCATTTAGGTTTACAGCCAAGCGTAATTATACTTGAAAATAACCAATACAGAAATTGAAAACTCAAAAACAAAACAGTTGCATTGTAAACAATAATGCACTTATACAATAAATGAAAGACTGGTATCAAAATTGCAGTGCTTTGTACCTGTGCTTGGTTGGCGTGAAAGAACACGACGAAACAAAACACGATGAAGGCGTTCATTTTCCGTTCAAGTTATTCTTGATGTAGTGGAGTTGTGTCCGTTGTCCTAGAAAGGATGCAAGGTACTTGGCAATTTGAAACTGACCGCTTGTTTTTATACCCCAGAGGCCCAGACAAAAATGTTTTCAATGAAAATATGTTATTTTGAAAACGCGACGATTCAACTATAAGTGAAAAATTCCGTTTCATCTTACAGTCGAACCCCGCTGACTCGAACTCGTTTAACTCGAACTGCCCGCTAACTTGAATTATATTAATCCAATTTGCTTCGGATTTCGCACAAGTCATGCTTTTCTAATATTTTACCTGGGGTTATTAAATCAAACGCGTTTAACGAACTCCTTGCTAACTGGAACAAACTTCTTTTTCGGTATGTATTGGCAAACCTAACAATCTTAGCATTTTGACAACCGGAGGTGTAGATTTCTATTCTGACAAAAACAATCTAATTAATCCGTGTATAAATGTAAGTATGAAAAGGAGCAGCAATTACGTAGCCCTGATTTATTTTTTAGCTCTTTTTGTAAAATATCAACATAATTCTTCTGGGGCTCGTTGCTCGACGGGCGTTTATAGAGATCATACCTACGAAGTCCTTAAACAACAAAATTGAAAGTTCTGACTGACATTAACTATGCATTAAGCCATTGTTTTACTACCTAAGATTAAAGATTTGTTTTGAAAGTTTTGGAAGATATGTGTGAGTCTTTCTGAATTCTGACTTGTCCACCGTTTGAACTCAACTGGCTTTAATCAATTGGCCCGTGGTCGACAAATCAGTGTTTGAATGCAACTTGCTCACCTTTTCCGTCACTGCAGTTGACAGCTCCTGTTGACAGCTGCTGTTGACAGCTGCTGTTGACAACTGTGCTCGGATCCGTTTGTAGAAAGTAGAAGACTTTTCACGAAGCGCCCACTTTTTCTCGTAAGCCAGTTTTCAACTACCGATATCTTTCGCGCGAAGCGACTTTTTGTATTGTTCAAATTGAAAAAAATTGACAAAAAAAAACTAATTACGTAGTTTCAGCTGAAAGCTCAAGACACAAAGACAATACGTCATTTTGTATGAAACAAAACGCTACTGGAAAACAGGCTTTAAATTAAGCCTGGTTTCCATATGGTCGCGTAAACGAAGAGTCACGATATCTCTGAACAGCCAAAATATTCTATCTTCTAAGCAGTAATCTGTTAGAAAACATACGTATTGTTTACTAATACTTGCCTTGCTCGTTTAAACTGTTCTGTTTCGGCTGATAAGAAAGATCGTGACTATCTTTTAACGACAGTTACGACCATATGGAAACCAGGCTTTATTGTCCCACAGCTTTATCGTGAAAGAGAACACACGCAGCGTATTTATCGACAATAGTTGTCTGCTCGATGTTTGCTTTGAAAACATCTGTCACCTTCCGTGTCCGTTCACATTGGCAGGCATGGTATCCTTTCACAAAGAATTCGATTTCAAAGTTGTCGGCTCATTGTTTTTTGCATGTTCAAACGATTCATCGTTGAACAATTTAAGCCTGGTTCTCATATACTGCGGTAACGCCTAAAATCTTTTGTCTATTGCAAGTAAATTTCCCCTTCGATGATCAAGAACACAGCCATCCTCAATCATCGACGACATATGACGAGGCTCGACAACAGTTTGTTGATAATTATACACATAGCTACGCCAGAAAACTTTTTCTTTGCCAATATGTAAACACCACCTTTTCGTTTATTGTTACGAAATCCTAGCGAACTTTAGTTATAATGGCCAGCATTTAGTTTTGAGCTGTGTCATAATGCCTTACTGAGTCACCTAGTTAATGTGCGCAAACAGATTGTACCTTAGTTTCTCGCGTTTGCTCTGAGTTTTAATAATTAAACTTGTTGAACTGTCGTAATTTTCAATACTTTCAACATTTCCAACTTTCTCTGGTAGTAAAATTCACTATCACTACGAAAATCTTCTTCCCTGTCCATTTTTGTTTTAAAATTTTGATTTTATTTCTTTTTGTACGCTAATCAAAATTAGGTAATTTTAGGATACCGTGCTCACGCAGCCAATCAAATTGCTGGAAACATAGGATAACACCTGCTGACAAAATATAGAAAAATAATAAAATTTATATTATCTGGTAATTAGAACGAAATAAAACCTTTCCAATCATTGCTTACCAGAAATCGTTCAGTGATTTAATCATTAGTTCTTGCTAAAAGTTATAACAGCTGTTATCGAAATTATCTGGCGTTAAGTTTGCTCTCCTACATTCCCTTAGGCAGTATAGATTTTTTTGCTTTACGAGTGATCTCTTCGACGTGTTTGTTCCATTTCAAATCCTTTTGAAACCACATTCCAAGCAGTTCAAAGTTTTCTACTCTTTCTGTTTCAGCATCTCTTATGCGCAAGGGTGGTGGGGGTGCCGCTTCTGTGAAATTAATCCACATATTTTTCGTCTTCTTAGCATTCTGCGCTATTTTATTTCTTACTGCCCAATTACGAACTGAGCCAAGGGCGCTTTGTAAATAGCTAGAATTTCCTTTCTTTACGGACGTATCCATTCTGCAGTCGTCTGCGTATTTGTCAGTGTTGACATTAGCCTCATTGGTTAAGAGCCCCAGTTTGACTTACAAATATCGCTGAAAATAAGTATTATCAGTTTGTTACAGTGTGCAGCAGCATGCTTTTTGGAATGAAATTCAGCCCGAAAAAAATCATTAGGGAGTTTACGATCCGCGACGCTACAACACGACGACACGGGAGCTAAATGTATTTACAATAATTAGTCTCAAGAGGTCCCAAGAGAATTTGCCAGCGCATAGCAACCACGACCTCGGATGAAGACGCCGCCAAATGGAGCATTTTCACGACTTTGTGGGGACGTAGAGCTCTGTGACGTTACAATGGTTAATGCACTAAGTCAACCTAATAGCAATATTGAATCATTTTCATTCAGTTTATTCGTTACCAGTTATTCTGAAATCTGAAGGGCTTTAAGTCCTTATTATAACGATTAGCATTTTTAGCACTAATTATTCCGTAAAATTGATGCCGCGTCTTGGATCGTGAACTCGTTATTGCTTAGTCTAGGACCCAAGCCCCCAACGCCTGCATCGACGAGGCAGCGACACGTATCAAAAGACGCGTAAAATTCACGAAAGTTCGAAAAACACAGTTTACAACAGATTTAAAAAAATCGATGAGGCATATCATGTCTGACTTTCTAATCTGTCAAACCGTGCAATACTTTTTGTAGGTTTTGAATAAAACGCGTCATAACCATCAGTAGAGCGCGAGATTCCGAGAAGGCACCATTATTGAATAATGGAGGTTATTTTATTTTTCCTTAAGCTTTCTGCTATACCTAATATCTATATTATTTAACTATCATACGACTTTTTGAAATATCAAAGCTGTAACTTGCTAAATTACAGAGTAGCAAAGAAAACTTTGAATTCACGCAAATTGCGATCCCGTGAAAAAAGATATAAAGCGTAAAAAAGTTTAGAAAGCAAAGTAACATTTTGAATAAAGTGCTCAGGATTGTAAAGGAGAAACTTCTTCAATGATGATGCGCGAGACTGAATTCCAACCAGTATAAGCATCACCAGGTGTACTTGAGGAACAAGCGCCGATTGAAAGACCAACTTTTACGGGACCTTTAGGTACATTATTACAGAAACCATCCAAAGTTTTGGGTGAGTGACGGTTTACTGCACCATTCGCATACAACTGTGTATCAATTGTTGCAGGGTCTTTACATTCTTGACCTTCAAAGAACACATATTTTTAGAATGAGCTAAAATTACGCAGCGGTTTACAGATCTTGGAAATGCCAATTTGCTACTTTGGAATTAGAGGAAAAAACGGTTTCCACCAAAACTTGAGCTCGTTTCATTGCGCAGTCTGGCATTTTTTGTGATTTTCAGCTTTTTTTCTTAGATATTTGTTACTGAAAGGCAGACAATCAGTAGTAAGAAGAATTACACGCTCCTGGCAACTTGACCTATTTTCTCTCGAAGCATTGTAAAAAATAAAACCTAGTTGAATTTTACTGTCTAGGATTTCTCAGATGTTTCTATCGGACTGTTTATTACAGCACACCATGCAAATATTCACAGCAATTAATCGCGATGTGAGCAACCCATGAGAGTTAAAATAACTGTCGGAAACAGTTCATTATCTTAGAGTGAACATTAAGAAATTGTTGACATTTGACTGACATTTATTGCATGTGTGCAGACTAGGGTGTTTTCTTATACATCAGTGTTGTGTTACCGCGGTGAAGGGCGGAGTTCGAAATCTACTGTGACGAGACTGACGACTGTGTTTCAATACATACTATATTTCCAAGTGATAAGTTTTCTTTAAAATTGTGTTTGTGAACTTGTGGGGCTTACAAGAAGGATCGAACCCCTTTTCCCACATAACTACAGTATATCATAAACGTTATGTCACTATATTTGTTAAATATCTAATGGACCAACCATTGATTGTTAAGAACCATCGACGACAACATCCAGACGAGCAGCCAATCACTCTCAAGTTTCCATTGAAGGTCACACGTAAAGAAGTCTGAGATTCAGACTTTTCAAAAGTACATGTTGCCTATAGTAAAAGCAAAATTACACTTCGTCAGTAACCTATAGTTCGTCAATGACAGGAATTCTTTCGAATATCTTGTGCGTCAGGAAGATATTAAGAGTTTTATGCGAGTTTTGAGTGCAATTCTGTTTCAGTCTCTTAACCAAAATTTTTTCTTTGAAGCGGCTAAAAAATTTTTTTAATCTTTTAGACGCAGTTCAATAGTTTGCACTTTGATATTTAAAACAATTTTTCTTCTCTTCTATAGAGGCGCTTACAGCTTATGGAGGGAAAATTTCAGGTACGCAGGTGAAGGTTGGCCACCAGCAGGCGAATGCAGATTGAGAATGAGTCAAATATTCGCCTTTTCCCTGGGACAATAACTGCTATCACTATCAACTAACTCTACCCAGCTTCAACATTAAAGGCCCGTTTACACGGGCGATTTTTCGTCCGTTGAACGATGCGATAGAGTAGATAACTGGCGAATATACTTGATCCAACAATTTTGCTAATGCACTCGCCAGTCAACTTACACGATCACATACGCTAAAAGAAGGAAAATCGCAGCAGAAATCGCCCGAGCAAACGAGCTGAAAATAAGGTCCTTATTCCAAAACAGGTCCCAGTTAACAGGAAGTGCCCCATTGTCTTTACAATCACCCACAGTCTGATCTTGAAATGCTCAGAAACTTTCAATCGCTGATATGATTTCGAAATTTCAGATGACGAGCGAGTACATCATTAGCGTCTCAAGGACAGTCCAAAGTTTTAATATTTTGAGCAAAGATTGTTGGTCTACAAAATTATATTATTAAGATTATATTAAATTAGACTCGATTGCAGAAAGACAAAGTAGTGCTTGATTTCTTCAACTTATTTTATATAGGATAGTGTAGTAGCTACTACACTTGTTGAAACGTTGTATTTGGGCTGCAAAGTCATATAAGTAATATGAGACTGATACAGTATATGAATCATATTAGCCTAGATATTTGGACTTCGAAAAAGACAAAAAAATCACGTGCTTTTGTAAGAGTGCCATCAGTTTTTTAAGCCGCGTACAGACGGACAATTTTTCCTTGACAAGTTTTCCTTGTCAAGTTTTATTTGTTCGTATGTACGGCACAAAGTTGACAATTTTTCCTTGGCAAGTATCCTTGTTCAAAAGCTAGTCATGCTGGCTTTTGAACAAGAAAAGTTGCTCGTGTGTACGGCCAACAAGGAAAACTTGACAAGTCAATTAGTGTGCAGTAGGGTTCTGCGGATTATTAATATAATCGGGGCGACTGTTTTGATTTATTAAAGTTTCAAAATTTATGTTTTGGGATTTAGTCATTTATACTCGTTTTATTCTGAAAAAGAAAACTTGTCAATAAAAACTTGTTCACTGTACACACGAGCACGTGATGTCGTCAAAAAAAACTTGTCAAGGAAAAATTGTCCGTCTGTACGCGGCTTTAAATTAAGGCACTGTTGTAAATTCTTTTGCGACTTGAAGTTACCGCTGCGCTGACCCAGACAATTCTCTCAGGGACTGTATTTTAATTACATTTATTCCACATATCTTCACAATCACTACTACTTACAATATTTTATACTAAACAGAACAGGAAGATTTACTTATCTATAGCTATGTTGTATTTCTTGCACGTTTTTAGGATGTTACACTTTGCCAAACTGTTCTGCCTCTTTAGCTTTGAGTGCTGTTTTTTACAGAGTTATTTTTGTTCAAGTTTTGTTTCGCGCCATTTGAACACGAACTCAGCTCCCATTGGCTGTATTCTGGCGCACGGGGGGGGATTGCTGTTGTATTTTTTAGAGCTTATAAATAGCACTTTTTCTCACCTAATGTCAAAATAAAACGATAAAACTATCGTATTTTGCGTGGTTAAGCTGCTGATGAAGGGCCCCAGTTGTCCTTTGAGGCCCGAATGATCAGAACACAAACTTTCTATCTAGAACCTAATTTAACGTCCGTTTACGTTAATAATGTGTGGGACCACAGATTCTTAATCCTTGCTAATAAGTGCTGTTCTTCTTCCCTTAACATCTCCTCTTACATTGATGACCTTGACAATACAGTTCTATACCTATACTTTAAATACATTTCTATTGTTTTATAAACATGACAATAATTACAATAATATATTTTTGCGCGTACAATGTAGATTAATCACTTGCTTGTGGCTGGCGCTTTCAGCCACGCGTTTACCATAATTTCCGCAGCACGCACGTTGGAATAGGCGCAACACAGAGACCGCGAAGCATACTTTGGATTGAGAGGGGGAGGGGGCTATGGAACGCCGAAGATGTAAGGTTCTTATAGAAAGTGTGGGGGCATTCTCTCCCAGGAAAATTTTAAATCTGAGACCTTTCAGACTGTCATAAAAGTAACCAAGTTTACTGCTTTCCATTAAAACGTTTCCTAAAATTTTTCTGAGATATCCATTGTAACACTGTTGGTACAACTATGGATGGTAATATAAGTTTTATATGTGTAACAATTTTCAAACCTAAGCACAAACACACAAGCTTTTTAAGACTTAAAATTCTTTAAAAAAATAGGGGGGGGTTCAGCCTCCTAGCCCCGTCGCCTCCGCCGTCCCTCTGAATATAACAGCAGAAAATGTAAATCGAGACTTACGGGAAGAGTTCCAACATCTTTATCTTCGTTCATCGAAGGAAACACACATTGTTTAATGGATCTCTTTGGAACTGCGTATTGATTATTTGAACAGCTCGATCCTCCTCCATCGTTACAATTGCAGCTACAACTTGCTGCCTATAAATAAAACGTATTATTATAGTTTTGAGCCTGTCTAAGGCTGCTTTCCAGTTAAGCGTTTTTGGCACGCACGTACACGCACGCAAAGTTTAAATTCTTCAAAGTTTTATAGTTTTCAAAAATAAAAGAACAAGTAGACCCGTGGTTGCTTAGAATTCAAAATTCTAGTCATTTATTCTTAGGATTGTATAGGTTTTATTACAATCTTAACTTTCACGTGCGTTTACGTGCGTGTCAAAAACGCGTAACTGGAGAGCATGCAGCCTTTATGATCCCACTCAGCCAGAACGGGCGCTTTTCCAGATCATGCCCGTTATGCATTCTAATCTGAGGGTTTATATCAATCAACATGACGAAGAGCTTTTATTGTTGAGGGACCGCGAAAACAGAGCGAGGGGGTGGGCTGAAGGTCCCCCGATGATTTTTATAAGAATGCTGAGCCTTCCTAAACATGCGTATTTTCGCTTGATTGGAAAATAGTTTCCTATCTGTTGGTTATACTATTATCATGGCTATACATATGGTTATACAAAAATTTTCTTGTAGGAAACGTCTCAAACACAATCATTAAATTTTAATAGCATTTCTGGGACTCTGAAAGGTCTCAGATTCAAAATTTTCTCGCTGGAGCATACACCCAGGATCTCCCTAAGGTTTTCACACCTCCTGCGTCGTTTGTTAGCCCTGAACATGCTCCGCGGTCCCTCTCTTATTTGATACCTGGGGATATGGTAACAATGTACAACATCCAGGGGTGCAATGTTGAGTGGGGAGGTCTCAGCCCCCTTTGTTAAAAAATCACGTATTGATTTGGGGGGCTCAGTCTCCCGTGTATTTATCAAGGGTTTTTTTCAATTTTGCTGCGGAATCCCTGTTCAGAGTCTTTTACTTAACTCTTCTTAGCTTCACAAAATTTACAGTTTTCCCCAATTGTGAACAATTACAGAAAGTTCCCTTGCTAAAATTTAGGACTACACCACAGGCAAAATCATTTGTATTTTGGAGTTGGTTGCTGCTTAATTGGTCAGGAACAATGAATTGGGAAACTTCGCTGATCAACGCGAGATGCCCATGCAGGAATCTGGACATTCTGTTCAAGATGTCACAACAAATTACGACAACGATATATGGTTTAGAATTCTTCCATATTGTGCAAGCTACATGAATTAATACCATTAGCAGTTCATGTTAATGTCTCAAGTGTACGCTTTTCTGTTTTAGGCACGCACTGATGTATAAAGGCTGTCAAATCATGGTAGATCGCAATAGTGTGTTCACATTTAAACTAGAAATTTGAATCGAATATTTTGGTACACCTTATAGTGACGTTTTAACTTTAAAGTTAACAAGCCGTTAGAAACGGCGCACAACGTAAGTGGTCGCAAGTGCTTTCCAGTTACGCGTTTTTGACACGCACGCACGTGAATCAATATCGTAACCTATCTTATGAACAATCGCAAGAAGAAACGTCTAGAATTTGGAATTCTAAATGACCACGGGTCTACTTGTTTTTGTCGTTTTAAAAACTATAAAAATTTGAAGGATTTAAACTTTTACGTGCGTGTACGTGCGTGTCAAAAACGCGTAACTGGAATGCAAGCCTTAAGACAAATAAAATGACTTATGTAACTACGAGAAAACTTTAAAAAAATGCCAAAATAAAATGCCAATATGTTGCTCCTTGACCTTGTTTCATACCATTCTCTAGGAAAGATATTAACTATTGTTTATTGTGTTTTCGCTTTTTTGGGGCAAAATCATCCCAGCACGAATCCAATTTATATACTTTATAGTGTCTACAGTAAAGCTTCAATGATACTTGCGAATGACTGATATAGAAACTAAAACGTAAACAAAAAACAAAACAGTTGCGTTGTGAACAGTAGTGTATTTATAGTACATGGCAGACTAGTGCAGAAATTGCAATGTTTTTTACCTGTGCTTGGTTCGCAGTTAAAGTAAAAATTACGACAAACCAAAACGCAATGAAGGCGTTCATTTCTGTCCAATTGGAACTTGATTGTGAACTGATTCTAGTTTCACTGAATGTTTGCAAGGAAGCAAGGTCCCAGATAAATACGCTTTTGAAGTTTTGAATACACAACGTCGCACTTATATACCATTGAAGAATTCCGTTTGATCTTATGACACATCATTGAGCAGCGATTAAAAGTATCTTGTTTCTCCCAAAAGAGTCATTGACAAAGTATTGAAGACTTATTATAAGAGAGCGAGGTCTGTACCAGGGTTGCCAGATTCGCTGAAAAAATAAAGCCAACGGGGGGCTCTGTGGAGTAAGAAGAAACCTCCAAGGGATTTCGCAGCAAAATTCATTGTTTTAAGCTATGCTTTGGGTTTTAGTTGTTTACTTGACAAATTTTTTGGGGGGCTGTACCCTCCCCCCCCCAGCCCCCCACCCCCGGTGCCTACGGCCCTGCCAAACAAGATAACAAAGAAAACGAAAGGCCAAAACAAAGTAAAAAAGGGCAATCGAGCACAGAATTAATTTTGGCTTATTTATTCAGCGAATCTGGCAACTCTGGTCTGCATGGGACGGTATCAATTGAGGTTTCTGTACACACCGGGTGGTCCGTCGAAACAATGTTCGCGAAAAACATAGAGTATCTCAGGATAATTGTTGACATGAATGGACATGTGTTCCAAATCATTAAAGAAAATTCAAAGAGATGTTATACTTTCTTTTGCGGGTTATTATTTTATTAAAACTACGTCAAAATCAGCAGTCCTACATACAAATATACAAATATGTGAACAGGTTATAGCCACAGGCGTACCAGGTGGGGAGGGTGGGGGACAGCCCTCCCCCCCAATTTAGTCAAAAAGATCAATTAGTCGGGGAATTTCTAATTAAAGAGTCGGGCAATCTTTCTGTTTATCTGAGGTAAATTTTGTCTTTCCGGAAAACAAATATTATTAATGGAAAAATCAAATCGCAAAATTTTTAAAAATACGCCTAGACGCCTGGCTTCCATTGGCTTGCACCTATCTCTTTTTTAAAACAGTCAAGAGTATTCGCCGATGCAGCTGCCGCACTTAAAACTTCTTCTTAGATATTTTGTTCCAGGTTTTGGAAGAATTAAATCATTTTTGCTATTTCTAAGATTGTGAATTTATTTAGTCGTATTCTTTTTACAGATTCCCTTAGACCCGCGTCATTTAACACTTGGTACATAAATTAAACACGGCTCTGGAATTTTGTCTTCCGTGTTGTCAAGTGTTTCCCAAGACAGGGGTATTGTAGAATATCAAGTGACCTTACATCGCAGGCAGCACCAGTTATTGCCGTTGCTGCCCAAGACTGAAATCCTTGTAATTTGTCTCGAAATACTTCACCACTGTTTCCCCATAGGGTAGAAAAATAGTCAAAATATAGTTGAACTGGTGCTTTGTAAATTTTACAAGTTCAAGTCTCCTTTCAAGATAACTTTTAAGAAAACAAAATAAATAGATTCTCATTTTTAGTCTGAAAAATTTTGAGCGGAAATGCTTGTTTGAGGAGAATTTTAGTCGGAAAAATTTTTGGAAAATGTTTTATTTTTGCTGACGTCAGCAGAAATGAGATTTATTTTTGGGAAAATTTTTTATCGAAAATGCTTGTTTCAGAGAAATTTTAGTCGGAAACGTTTAAATCTCGTGCGCCGTGGGTGGATTATAGAGGTAAAGGAAAATGTGCTAGAATCCCCCCTTTACT
>JAODVM010154739.1:0-14795 GCA_025400095.1 Phenganax marumi | reverse complement strand
CGTCTAAACATAAAAGACCCGCGAAAGGTATTAGCCAATAGAGTTTATCGTTGAATGAAGGCCAAATGGCCAAAACAGATTCAAGAAATCGCGTCGAAGAATTCAGGTTGAAGGTTGCCGACGTGGTGGATAAGGCAGAATTTTAAAACGCTTTCTCATATCTTGTAAATCGTCACAATTCAATATTATGTGTTAAAGCAATAGCTATGTACATACTTACTGTATTCACGTAGAAAATGTTAAGTTTGGATGAACGAGGAATATAGAAATAGGATTTTTCCCTTGAGTATAGCCAACGTTTAAGCTAAACGGGCTTCGTACAAACAGCCCTGGGTGTCCGGCTTTTATGCATGTTGATACACTTACTTTAATTTACCAAAGAGAAATCCATCGATATCTTTCTCTTCCTGAAGATCTTGTTTCAAAGAGCTGTACTTGTCCCCCTGGATCTTAGTGTCGTCTACTGCTTTGTATTCTGTACTCTTCACAGCCAGTTCAACACCATAACCTGACAGACGAACCTTATCCTTTGACGCATTCTGAATGGGTACAAACGATAGATTATATACATTATACACAGTCCAATACCAATAACGTTTCTTTTACATGTGTCAGTCTGTTCGAGTAATAGTCAACCGGACTTGACATCTCTGGCGGCTAGTGAACTTTTCGCATGCCATGGTAAGGCATAAGACTGGTATTTAATTTTTGACACGTAGCTACGTAAAAGTCTTCATGCTTTAAAATGTTATAGTGTTTTTAAAAAAACACTAACAAATAAAGAAGCAGTTATCAAAAACTCTAAATGATATTTTTTGTGATTGTTTATAAAATACGTTTAATTACAATTTACAAAGGTAAATGCGTGTCAAAGCCTCGTAACTGAAATGCATACAGCCTTCATTCAAAAACGCATATAAAAACATCAACGGATTGTCTATGCAAGATGTCAAGGATATGAATCTGTTTTTTAACTGACCACAGACCTCGGCACATAAAAACGCAAAAAACTGCAAAACTTCAGGAAAGTGATTTAACTAATTCACGGCGAATGATGTCGAAAACCAATCGCATTGAACTTCACTTCGCGTGAAAAATTCGCCCAGACCCAGAAGAAAACATCCGCGCCTTGCATTAAAATGCACTTTACCTGAACATAATGTCGAAGTAAATAACGTATTTTTCCTGCGCGAGCATATTCCTGCAGTTTTTCATGAAATACGCCAAAAGACTCGGTACCAAGCTCTCCATATAGTATAGCAGTAACTGCGTCATCCTGGCTTGACGGATGCACGTGGTCGAATGAATATGTGTAAATATCCGAGCTGAAATTGGAAAAATATATTGGAACTTATACTACACCCTATGTTTTTTGTTGGTTAGAATATCATTCACAACAAACGTAGTCCCTTAAGTTCTTTGAAGGTTTTCATGGCGATAAACTATCTAATACAAAGTTTTGTAGAAACACCACGTAAATTTATGTATGCAGAGCTTTCGGTCCGTAACTGTTACTGGTAAAAATTATTGTTCATATCGACGATGATGAAATACCTGACGACTTTACTGTCATTTATTAACGTGAATGCTTCGTCTAAATCACATGTCACTTGACCACCAGTTTCAATGAATGTAGCACATTCTGGTAGAGTTAATTGTTTAGATACCTATCACACATCAACATAAAAATAAAGTACATGAAGGGTCTCGTAACATACGAATGTAAGAAATGCGATAAGCTGCTGCCCTAAAATGTAAGCTAACGTCCTCAAGGACAAGCATTAAATCGTCAGTCGTCGTAGTCATATTCTAAGCCTGAAAATGGATAGAACTCGCCACCACCCCCTACTGATTTAACAGCTAGAGAGCTAAAACGCTGGTATTTAATATGGCAACCTAAAATATAAACTCCCGCTCGAAACGACGCGTTTTCGCAAAGAACTCGTTGTGCCTACTGATATAAACTACTGGGGCCGCTTGTTCGTACGCCGTTTAGCTTAAAACGGCGAATAAGTTCGAAATAGAGATCATATTTATGTCTTCCTTTAACAACAAAATTGAAAGATTTTTAGCTGAATACAATAATTATGCATTTACCAATAGTTTTATTAAATAAGATTTGATTTTAAAGCTTTAGAAGAGGTGTGGTACTGTTTTTGAATTCTGACTTATCCACGGTTTAAGCTAAACAGCGTACTGTACGAACAACTGGCCCGATGTTTTACTAAGGCAACAAACTTCATCAGACTTGTAAGTTGTATTTGAACAACGCAACAATGTATCAGCCACAAGCATGGTATGTACAGTACATTGCCAAGCGCAGTCATCACACTTTCATGGTAAACATCATTCTGGGGCCGGTTGTTCAAAGGTGGGTTAGCAGTTAACCTTAGTTTAAAGTTAACCCACAGTTTCATATCCCCCTGTTGAAACACTATTTACCTTTGAAACTTTGAGGGATTGAACTACCCATTAAGGGAAACATTTTGAGCAATAAACTTTTCAAAAATTTCACTTGAACGATTTTCAAATTCTGGTTAAAATATTACACTAACCCAGGGTTAAGCTAAACCAGCTTTGAACAACCGGCCCCTGGTGTATAATACCAGAAAAAAGTGTATGAGTAATATAAAACATATTCATTAACTATGCATTTTAAATTTTAATGTTGATACTACAGAATACAATAAATACCTGATTAAATAATTCTATAGTTGGAGAATAATATCTTATAGATAAGGAAAACTTGAATAAATTATGCAACGTTGGAGATAGCAACTTTTCTGCTGATTCAACAATAAATTGATATTGATCTAGAAAAACAAAACAAAGAAACAAATCTCTTGAATGTTTTCAGACATTAATACAAGAATGACCAGCAACAACTCTGCCACTCAGCATTTCAAAGAAACATGTTAATTAACGTACGCATTGTACACACCTATTTGTGTTCTGAGCATATGATAGGACTTTGTTAATTCTACAAATTCCCAAAATTTCTCATTTCCTTCTTTGGCTAAGTATTCACTGTGAAATTTAAATTTAAAAACATTATGCTCTTAATAACAAGATCCAACTTTTGGTAAATTGCAGAGAACAAGTACCTTGCTTCAAGTAGTATTGGTGTCGATGGCCACTTCGCATCCAAAGTTGCAATTATGGGTTTTGATGTACAGTTAGTCTTTTTTATAAGCAACACAACCACTGTGATTAACATTAGTATTCGCTAAAAGTAATAGAAATGTATTATACTGTAGAGAGTTTCAAAAAATCGTACACCAAACTAAATTAAATTAGATTTTGTGTATTCCATAGAAATAGCAAAATTCGGGTTGCCCAATTTGAAAACCCGAGCTTTTTGAACAGTATAAAACAAGATGAATTATTATACTCAGGACTTGTACAGTAAGCTTAAAGGGAGCATCTTTCAGGAGCATTCCTTCTAGAACTTCATGCTTAGCTTCTCAATACTTCATGTAAGCCTAGTTGGTATGTACAAGGCCAATGGATCAACATCTGCCTATTCAAGGACCTGTGTTGAAAACAACCATTTCTTTTTCATCCTAACTGCAATACACCCTGGTGGGAGTTACTTTTTTAAATTGCCTTCTAAGGCAAGACGATTTTGAAGGAGATCATGCATCTTCGATAAATGGGTGAATACAGCAAAATTTGGTTATGCCGAAATGTGCGGCAAGCATGACCATAAATTTAAAAGTGTTAGTTTACCAACGTATAATAATGACAGCAGACAACTGTGTCAGTCTGCAAAACACTATAATATTTTCTACGTACAGCGCAGCACACCAGGCTTAGCCTGGCAGGCCACCAGCCAATCCGCGAGTGACAACGGTGACTCATTACTGTTGGGCTTTAAGTATTGTTCGGCAATGGAAAAGTACAGGGCCGGCAAATAATACAGCAGCAAGGAACTTTTAAACTTGCAAAATATGAAACCACATAAACATTGTTACAGCAAACTAAACCGTCTGCATCAAATACTGGTTACCTTTCTTACAACTTCAAATGTCCGGCTCCGGGCTGCGGCCATCTTGAACACACGCCACCGGAATACATCGTATCACAATCGCTTCGCGAATGTTCCCGATCATAGCTCTGTAATGTGGAGTAAAGTTTCCATGGAAACGACAACAATGATGCCAGGTCGTGTTCTACACAAACTATCGTTTTCCATTTCTAAAAATTTAGATTCTGTGAAACATGCTGGTTGTTTGGTGTTTTTCACGAAGCAAAAATGACGGAGTTTAGTAGAAACATTGGAATTCCTCGCCAATGTTTTCCAGTTCGAAGTTTAACGCGAAGCAATGCCATGGCCGGCAATGCTGGTAGGTAATTATTGGCACAGTTTATAAATCTGCAGAGCTTTTGGTTCTTTACTGTTTACAAGTGATAAGGTCAGGGCAAGAGTTAAAATCAACGTGTATGCATTCAGAAGCCAATGAAATGTACATAATCGTATACCCCCAGGGTGGAACTGCTGTATCGTTGCATGTTACGTTGTGACATGTGTTTGGCACAACGAACTATCGTTGTTGGAGTGTGTCTGTGTCCCGCTTTACCATAGTCAGGGAAGCTCCAGAGGGAGATCAAGGAACAGTCCCTGGGGCTGGGCGATTACCGATTGCTTAGTATCGATACCGCTCGATACCAGACTTTTACCGGAAGAAATCGATACTGTATGGTATCGAAGTGTGTTTCGATTACTTTTTAAAATTTAACTATGCATAGTCTTTCCCTCGCATAATCGTTTCATTTGTTAATATAATCAGATATATATTTAAAGAAAAAGAAAAATTGAGTTGCTTCGTTTCCATATTCTCATGCAAACAAAAATAGTAGTACATGTGCACTACGTTTGTTGCTCACAAAATAAATAGTAGCTTGCCAAATAAATTATAACCAGTTTTTAGCGGAAAGAAGTAGCACTTTCCACTCGTAATCCAAAAATATACAAAATTTGCGAACTTCGCAGGGCTACAATTCTCATACATATTATTTCGCAGGCAAACTTTGGGATTTTACTAACTTTAAGATGTCCTTTCCAGCTGTGGTAATATTTTCCGTATTTGCGTCCAAATCAAACTTCAGTCTTACGTACAAATTGTTCATTGGCGGCTATTACTGAAAAAAGTTGGCACGTGCAATTGGCATGAGAAGAATTTTGACCACCCGTTCAACGGTGTCTCGCAATCCTCTTGACCATTGCAAGAGTAGCTCGTTTATTCAAGTTTTCTCGCACTAAATATACTAAATTCCCAGAATGTTTACACATCGCGACTTCAGCAACTTGTCTTAAGAACCGTTACGACACAACTCGCATGAAAAAAATATGCAATATGCACTTATTGCCTGAACTTTGTATAGGTGGTGCTTGGCTTGTGGCTTACAGAGAAGAGCAGCGACGTAGGTTCAAAGCAGTGCTATGCCAGGAACCTGATGTCGCTTTAAATGGAAAATCATCGGCTCTCAAACAAAGTTTGAAGACCAAGAAATTAACTCATCATAATAAAAGTGGGACCAATAAAAGAAAGTTTGATGCAATCTATTTGGTAAATTCCGCAAACTACTTGATCACTTTGCTTTGAAAAGATAAAGGTTTTCGCCGCTTCCATTCCAGCCTGGGTGTGGAACAAACATTATCAAAGAATAATGTGATTTTTCACCATAATGTATCGACTACTGGGCTTCGGTAGCGCAGTCGCTAGGACCAGCGCCTTTCACCAACGCGGTTGTAGGCTCGATCCTCAGCGCATTTTTAACTTTCCTATGTGAAAAGAATCCGTCAACTACTCTGCCGAAACTTTCGGCCCGAAAGTCCTAGATTTGTTCCGGGCACTTCGGTTTCCTCCAATAGGAAAAGTTGACCGGGTGGGTTAGGATCAGATTAGCAGATATTAGGACACTAATATCACAATTGCTGTAACGATAAATAGCTCAGCTTAAATTAGCATGTAGACGTAGTACGTAAGTATCATACAATTGCACTGAATAGTAAATTAGTTCGATACTAGTCATCCCTTGCAGGGTTGATTAATGTATTATCATACCACAAAACCTTGACACGAATGATTTCTTTGATTTTTCTAGATGAAAACTTGTGTCATAAATGATCCCTTGGACCTATGCAGTATCAATATTTCCGGAAAAGGATTTTCTTTGGTAATTACTTGAATTCCCATGGTCTATTTATTCTTATTCAACCAGGAGGGATTTTTATTGTTTTCTTGTCCAGGTAAATGAAGGTGACTTCGCGATGTTTGAAAACGTTGTTCATATTGATGCTGGCGATAATAATCTTCAACTAGGTGAGTTAGGAAACTTGCTCACAGATATCCCCCCAAAAAAATCTTTCGTTGTGCAAAATGATAGATGTCCGACGTCTGAGAATTTGCTTTACTTTTAGTTCATTTCCGATTGTTTCCAAGCTTGAAGACGCTTGAACTTCCCTTGAACAACATATCAGGAACAATTCTTCTCGAAGAGAAAGACTTTGTTTGGCTGGAGTCTTTAGATTTGTCTTTCAATCGTTTAACAACTCATGATGTCTTAGCGTTAGGTGTTTTACCAGCTTTGAAAGACCTGCACTTGACTGGTACGATTTTTAAAAGTACTCACGTTTTTTCAAGTATTGCTGACTGTCAAGCAGATTTATGCTAACAAAACTTGCCGTTAATTCTCTTTAACGCAGGTAACCAATTGAGTGAATTACCATCAGAGATGGGTAAATCCTTCATGTAAGATGATTCTGTATGGTGCTGGAATTTACCTGCGTTTCAACGTTTACTCAATTAAAAAATCTATTTTTCTTAGTTCGAATAAAGGACAAAGACTTTCTCGTTTTGTAAGCTTGGAAAAATTGTGGCTTGATCAAAACAACTTGAAGGACGTGAACACTTTTACCTGTCTTGCAGGGCTTGGAAGGTTCGTTGCTCATTCAAACCAGGGGCCGGTTGTAAGAAGCCTGTTTAGCTTAAACGGTGGATAAGCCAGAATTTAAAACGCTTCCTCGCATCTTGTAAATATACTGAATCCAACTTTATGTGTTGAACCGATAGTTAGATACAATACTATTTTATTTATTTAAAAAACTTTTAGTTTGGCTGTAAAAGGAGTATATAAATATGATTTCTATTTTGAGCTTATCTACCGTTTAAGCTAATCGGGCTTCGTACAACCGGCCCCAGTCTACTGCATGCATAGAATGCCTGAAAGGAGTCTGGGATAAAGTATAAAATGCAGAATCACTTTATTTCAAATATGTCAATGTGTCCATTTGTGTGATTTTGGTGTTAGCAAGTTTTGGTGAGTACAATTATTGTACATTTTGTTCCTTATAGACTGAAGTACTTGAATTTGGAGCGCAACGACATTACCTTCGTTCCCCATTTGAAAATACTTGGGAGGAAAATACGAAGGAATGACTTCAACAATGTGGCAACATCGAACTTCAATGAAGCGGTGGACGAAAAAATTGTAGATGTGAGCAGTAAAATTTCCTTTCTTGAAGAAATGCTGCATAATAGTGAAGCTGATCCATTGAGTAAGAGACATGACGTCACCATGGAGGAAGAAAATGACAAACTTAGTCAAGATCATTTACAAAGTAATTCAAGATTAAATTTGCCTACAATACTCTTTAACCCATTAAAAAGTTATCCCAACAAGTAAAATCGTCCGGTGTTGGAAGAAGTAAAAAAAAACGTAAATGGATGAAGAACAATAGGGTGCACTAAGGCGCATCGCCACCGAAGCTGGTCATGCCAAACTTCGAACAAAGAAATATGATCAATTTTCTGATTCTCAATAAGATAAAGTTGTATCGTGAATGCCGAAACTTGAACTAACTACGAGAAATTGAATTCTGATTCAACACTCAGTTTGAATCTCAATTACTATCTATCGAACCTCTCTAAAACGAACATCGGCGGGAGAGAGCCAAAAGAAGTATTAGAGAGATATCCGTATTATAGAGGTATTTTTTAAGTTAATGAGTTTATGTCGACCTAGAGGGTCTATATTAGAGCGGAGTCTACATCAGAAAGGTTTCGCGTCAGTGGGGTGTCCACATGACGAAAAGTGTCTGTAATGGGTTAAGGAGCCTTGTCAATGGAGAGGTGCTCGTATTAGGGACGTTTTTGCACTAGAGGTCAACATCTACATGGTAATTAGAGATGTGTCTGCATTAAGCCTGGTTTCCTTAGAGTCGTAAACGTCGTATAGATAGACTCACGATATCTCTCAAGGGCCAAAGTATTCTATCTTCTTGGAAGTATATCTCAAATAAAACATGCATGTTGTCCACTAATAACTGCTTTGCTAATAATTTGTTTTATAATACTTTAGTTGCGGATGTTTAGAAAGTTCCTGACTCTATCTTTACGACGTTTATGACTATAAGGAAACCAGGCCTTCGGGAAACTGGGTTCGACTGTATGCATGTCGTACGTACAGCTGTATAATGTTGTCTGTTTAGATCGCCATATTTCTCCATTTTCCCGCTTACGTCACTTGAATCTCGCTAATAATCAGATCGAGGTTGAACAAGGATTGCTCACGCTATCCAGTTGGCCACACCTAGAAGAAGTGGTCATCTGGGGTAACCCGGTTGCTACACGTGGTAAAGAAGGACCTCCAGTGATTATCTACCAACTTGGATTTCTGGCAGGAATTGAAGTCAAAAGGTATTCTCTCCATTATTATGATTGTTGCGTCATTTCCACTTCATCTGTTTTGTAAATTAACTCTTGCTGTATCGTTTTCCTAAGCCTTGTTTCCACATGGTCGCCAATGTCCAATGTCATTCATTACTAGGGAGTGAAATATTTTGCCTGTAAAAAACAATTTTCTTTAAGAACAAAACCCCGACCATAGGCAATTTTAGTGAAACCAGGTTAATATAAAAATACACACAAAATTCACAAAAGTACACACCCGGTTGCTGAAGAAATAATCACTGTAAAATTGATATGATGCGCTGAAAAATTGATTTAATTCATTCTTGCCTTTCAAAAGTGATTCTGATCTTATCTTTACTCATATATGCACTTTCAGACATGAACCTTTGAAAAGAACGAAAGATACTAATTCTTTAGCGCTGACAGCACCTCCAAGAAAGGTACATGTATATTTTCTAACGGATGGGATGTCCGCACTAGAAAATATTTTCGGAGGTCTCAAAGGCGGTCCTAGACCGACGGTCAAGTGACTTCTGAGGCCAAGGGAATTATGTGCCTTTTATATAAAGCAATATAAATAGAATTATTTAAATACATGTAAGAAGTGTAGATAAGGTTTATTAATACTATATCCAGAGTTAGAATCATCATTGATGATTATTTTCGCTTTCTGGATGTTTGGCTTTCGCTAGTTTTGTCGATTTCAAGCTGTTTTCGACGTTTCTAACATTTTTGCGTAGTTTTTTGACGGTATTCACCCCTATGTTTGTTTTGGCGCGAAAGCCGAGGCGAAACTTTGAAGAATGAATACTGATGTCCATTCCATATGATTCCTAAGGTAGCGGAGGTACCAACAGTTAGTCAAACAAGAAATCTGCTCATACTGGAGACTTCTAAACAACCTGAACTTGCTTATAGCATCAAACCTCTTCCTCCAATCTCCTCCTCTACTGAGAGTGACATCAAAAGGGTGATGTCAACGCCAGCCAAGATACGTGATAATGACATCAACAAGGACGAATCTCTGGACGTTGAGCATGCTACAAAAACAGAGGAAAAATCCTCGCAGGTTGAAATTCCAGGTTACTTCACACCAAGACAAAACGTTGTTTCTCCAGAAGAACGGGTTTTCCTCACTCAGGTATCCATACTTTTGTTCGATTTGAAAGAAAATACCAAAACTGTACATTAGTGATCATCGCATATCCTCAACGTTGATTGGTTATGTTTTTGACGATACAACCGTTGATAATCACATCACGAATTCTGTCTTGTTTTGGGAGTGTGCATTGTGCATCACGGTGAACTCTGATTGGCCAACTATTCATGCGAATGAAATACCTGTGTCAACACGAACAATGACTGTTCTGTGATTTCAGGTTCTCCAAAACAGCAACATCATGCATTTAGTTTTCACGTTGCTGTGAGATATCCCTGTCATGAACAATTTATCTTTTGCCTCTTCTGTTACAATTTCCACAGTACTTTATCACCCGAAGTCCGTTCCTGAGTACGAAATGTGTATATTTCTGGTAGGCTGAAGATGCTGAGAACGATGAAGTGTTATTCTTTGATAATGATGAACCAACGTTAAAACAGAGCGAAGCTGAAGAACGTGAACCAAAACCTGCAGTACCACAGAAATACCAAGGCTATGAAGATTTACTCAACATAGATGAGCGTTACCCAGAAGACATCGAGCTTCCTAAAGGTATCCATGGCAACGTGAGAGCCTTACAATTCGCTCTTGATCATCCTCTCATATTCACCGAAAAATCTGCTGGATATCACAAGAAAGGCCCTTCCAAACGTAGCCTGGGCCAGGTAAGTTCTAAATTCGGCTTTTCTCGAAATACATGCAGAGCAATGAAAAGAGATGCAGAAGCAAAAAATACGAACTTGGAAGACGTGCTCCGTCATTCACAGAGAAAGAGTTCTATTTCCGCTATAACTCCAGCTCCTTGGCTACATTCAGTTTGGTTTTACTTTTTCAAGTTAACTATTTCAATCTAGTGGGGTGGCTTCCAGTCTAAGTATTGTTCACTTAGTTTGCCGTCAGGTACTTTTGACCTTTCATGGAATTTTTTTAGGGCTTGTCAAGCAGTGAAAACACTTGCCCAACGACTATTCAAGAACTGGGTTCCATACTTGATAAAATGCGAACTCATACTAAGACCGTAGAGTATAACCTAGGTATAACATCACTTTACATTGCACGGTTATCAATATGTCAGAGATAAAGCCCAAGAAAGAGGGCTTTGGAGGGCTTTGTGTGGTTGAGAAGGTTTTATCACAAAGTTTTTTAAAGTTTTCCCCATTTGGACAAATACTTTTATAGTTTTTCCCTTCATTTCTTGACTGATTAGTATTCAAGGGCTGTGTGGTATATATAAAGCCCGCGTCCCATCAAAGAAAATCGACTCGATCATAAATTAAGGCCTAGGTCAAACGTCGCTCTTTTCATGCGCCGAACCTAATGCAAATGAGCTCAGACAAAGACTTTAGGTCATTTGCATTAGGTTCGACGCATGAGAAGATCGACGTTTGACCTAGGCCTAACAGAAGATAAAAATATCTTGCATGGTTACCATTTCTTTTCAATCTTGGAAGATGTAGGCCAGATGCATAGTATTCCTATTATAATCGCTGTTCAATTTTAGGCGATGTATTGTGCAAAGGCAAACGCTTAAAGAGCAAAAGTGAGATTAAAGAAGCAAAGAAATTGCTTAACGAGGTTGGTGAAATCGCATGTCGGTGGCAGTGTGACTGTGTGACAAACGTCTTTTCGTGGCTAACAAAAATCATTTCGATTACAAATCTAGGTCCAAACGAAGTATGACAAAGTGCGATGTGAATCGTTACGATCGACAACCATGGCAGCTGACATTTTGCAGAAAACAGCAAATACTGTGAACATGGGTAAACAAGCCAAAACTCGAGGATATAATGGGATCATGACGGGCTACTTAGAAAAATTGTAAAATATTACAACTCAAAACAAATGACATGGCACGACTTTTTGATAACATTATTGTATATGTACAGGACTAGTAAGAATATTAGTGTAAAACAGAACGAGTACACATCACGCACAGAATGATCAATTCCAACCTTAAAAAATGCACAAATTAAAGTTTCAGCGAATCATCCCGATGTTTTCTGCCCCGATTAATTTACCACAACCACTACACCAGTCCTAAAGATAAAATGAATAAAATATTCCGTCCGTGAAACCTTAGTCGCGTTTTTTCACGCACGTAAAAGTTTAAATCCTTTAAAGTTTCGTATCTTGCAGAAATACTGGCTCGTAATAGTTTAAAACACCGAATTCTAAACATTCCAGTTCGTGGTTGTTTGTACACCGAATGTTGTTACCATTCAGAGTATCACGTACGTGCACTCAGCGTCTGTCGTGATCGTAGCATCACTGAGCATCGCAACTGTCTGTGAGTAATGAAAACCAGCTTTAAATAGAGGTAATACTGCGGCATGAATTCAGTTATATAGTATTTAAAACACGGGAGGATTTTCCACTTTGACCGAGATATTTCGCCGAACCCCTTGAGCAAAAAGTTTATTGTACCAGGGGCGGTTGTATGAAGCAGGCTTTGGATAAGCTTGAACAAAAAAAACTGAAACCTTAACTGCATGCACTATTGCGTCTAATTAGTGTACTATAAGCGTATAAGATTGAATTGAAAAGATTTAGTGGTTGTGTGGGAGTGTTCTTGAATTTTGCACCAATTTATTGCATCTCCGTGAACAGATTGCACCCACTGGGTGATTGTGTTAAGATACCTAACATTAGTTATGTGATCATGGACATTGCATGCGTTTATTAAAGTTGCAGTGGATAATGTTTGGTAAGAGAGTGTTGGGAATTGCTACATCTCTTCCGAACTCACCTACAACAGTCGTTTTGTGTCATAAAAAGTGTTTGTAATTTAACAAAAAGTTATTTCGTGGCACAACTGTGACTTGAGTAGTAGAAGGAAAAGATCTCGAGACCAAAATCACATTTTCTGGTAACTAATAACTCAACACTTGCACATTCATAACTAATTCGTGATTTCTTAGGGAAATTCTATGTCCTCGCGTAGACTAAGCTAACCCAGCAGATAGCTCAGTGGATAGAGTCAAAGGCAACCACGTGAAGACAGCTCAACACATCGTTTCCTGTTTCCGGTACTTATGATTCTTGCCATTTGATTGGTTAGAAAATACGATTTTGATTGGCTGACACTTTGTATAAAGAATAGCAAGTGTCAACGCACCACGTGGACACAGCGAAGATCTGCTACGAAGCGACAAACAGAGAACTCTGCAAAATTTTCGATTTTTGATCGACTTTCTGTTGAGTGTCTCACCACGTTGGCTTCGGGGAAAGTCCCCAGACACTTGGTAGAGAGTACCAGATGCAAATACTCAAGTCTTCTTTCTGTTCAATGGCCAAGATGCCTCTCGGTGGAGTCGAAGAGAATTGAAGATGTTTCGTCACAGCATAGTCATGCAGATGTCCAGTTCATGGTTCAACTTAATGGGGCTCATTCTTGCTGTGTCCACCACTTTTTTAAACATGAGAAAGAGTCGTAACGAATCATCGATAATTGATTGATGTAGTTGCTATTTTGTGTTCAGTTTTCTACGATAAAAGCACAATGGCAGCACGCCACGTGTTCCAACCAACATGGCGTCATGTTGGAGAGATAAAAATATTGTCGTTTATAGACATAGTAAATGTCTGTATTCGAAAAACTTTTTGTCGCAATTTTCTGTGTAGGTATTCAAAAATCTTTGGTAGTGGGTGTTTTTATCACAATACATTTACTTCGACATTAGAGTAAGTTGCTGTGAGGTACCTTTACCACACTACACTAGGGTGCACTTTGATGGCCAACGCTACAGGGCTCAAAATGTCTACACAACTATTTCATCAAATAGTTGTATTTGTCACGGTGATGGTATTTGTAGGTAAACTACGTTTCTCTTCAAAAGCAAAGGTCCTTATATGTTGATTAGCGCACACAGTCTGTCCGTATAAGGCGTTTTGCTGGCTGTACTGGTTCACACTGGTTGTCACATGTTGGTGATCTAATGTGTTTTGTTCAGGGGACTGTAGTTTGAAAGGTGGGTGGTGCTGTCCACTAGACAGTGCCGTAGGAAGCTCTTTTTGATTGAGGGGAGGGCTCTGAGGAGCAAGGAGAAATCTCCAAAGGATTTTGCTGCATACTTCATTGTTTTAAACTAAGTTTTGAGTTGGGTTTACTCAACAAAGTTTTGGAGGGGCTGTAGACCCCCCAGCCCCTCCCCACCCGGTGCCTACAGCACTGCTAGATGGTGAACTTTTCTATGTTCATAAAATCGGACAACAAAATGCTGAAACCATTTTGGTCAATGATATAAATGTTTGAGACTTTGATCCATTGATGTCAGTCATAATTTAATATTTTAATGATGAATGGAAAATTTTACAAAAGCTTCAAAAATTACTATCCAGTGGATAGTGCTATTCACCTATCTACCACAATTGGCCCCTGATGGACAAAGCATTGTATACACCAATGACCACAGTTAATGGATATTGCTGATTATTAAGGCCTCTGGACTGCCCATGGTCCCCTTCATATACTTCTACTGCTGTAAAATGTTGAAATAGCCTAACAATAGCAATACACAGGTCATGTCTATAACTTTTAATTAAAAGTTAATTAGACAATAATAGTATTAACTTCTGCACAAGTTTTACATCAACCTTCATCGATAACATTTTCTGACAAAGGCATCATAATATTCTGCTGTTAGTATAAGTCTAAATTAACTTTTCGTCAAGTATGTTTCTCCAGTAATGAAAACAATTTGTGTCGTAATGTGACTTATCAAAGAAATCAGTCCAGCAAAATGTAGTTAGCTTAGCATCCTCTAATGGTGACAAACCTTTGAATAGATTTCAATGCAGATACTAAGTAATATTGCATACCACGAATTACTCATACCTTTGGCACTTATGTGGCACCTTGGTACTCAGACCTTCCAAGTTTCCCGCAATTACCGTGAAATTCCCGCATTTTTGTTTGTTTTCACGCATCACGCATGAAGCGA
>JAODVM010154628.1:0-14803 GCA_025400095.1 Phenganax marumi | reverse complement strand
CATCATCTGTTCTCGAGTGGTTCAAATCGTATCTATCAAACCGTACCCAAGTAACTATGATTAGAAGTTCAATGTCTGAACCCAAACCAGTAACTGTGGGAGTTCCTCAGGAAAGTATTCTTGGACCACATCTCTTCCTTATAAATAGTAATGATCTACCTGAATGCTTGACCCATTCCAAGTCGATACTTTATGCTGATGACACACTCCTTCATTACTCTGCAGAAAGTATTTCCAAGCTAAAGTCAAAACTCAACTCCGATCTACGATCTTTTTTCTGTTATCTTAACAACAACCTCCTTACACTCTATCATGACAAGACAAAGTTCATCATTTTCGCCAGTAGACAACGCGTAAAATCCATCTCAAGCATCAACATCTCTATTTGTAATTGGTCGATAAAACAAGAACAATCATTGAAATATTTGGGCTTCACAATTAACGAAAATCTTACATGGCATGAGCATATAAACTAATGGTCAAAATCAACCAAAGATTGGGATTACTGCGCCGTGTGAAATATCTCTTACCACTGGAATCAAGACAGATTTTTTATACCTTGACAATACTACCTCTATTCGAATATGCCGATATAATTTGGGGTGATAAAAACAATTCAGATCTCATGAACTCACTACAAACATTGGAAAATAAAGCAGCTAAATTAATTCTAGATCTTCCCCCTATTTCATCAGCAACTGAAGCTCTTGCTAGACTTCACTGTGCGACTTTCTCATCCCGCAGATATAAATGTTGTATCTTTATCTACAAATGCACTAATGGACTGATCGATTTCAACTTCAACTTGACAACTAACAACAACATCCATTCCCATAGCACAAGATGGTGTAGCAACCTCCATCTCCCAAACGTAATTATGAACTGGGGAAAAATAAACCAACCTACCTCACTTCGAAAGGCTATAATAACTTGGACATTTCCATCAGAGACTCTGATTCTCTGAGTCAGTTCAAGTCGTTACTAAGGCCACATAACATATAACTATGTTTATTGATATGTATAGGCAAGTGTTTGCGTATGTGTGTAAGTAAATTTTGTTAATTTGTTAATGATTGTATCATACAGGACCCCACTGAAAAACACTACATTGATGTGGGTATCCTGGATAAATATCATTAGAAAAAAAAGCAATTATTAGTAGATAACATAAATATTTTATGTGAGATCTACTGCCAAGAAAATAGAAGATTCTAGTTGTTGAGATGCATCCTAGCTCTTTGTATATCACAATTACAACCATATGGAAACCAAACTTGAGCAGTAGTATTTGACAAGCTTCAACCTTTGTAGTTAATGTGTTCTTACCCCACATAGCTGTGTGTATGAACAGTATCAGTATTGTTAACATGACTAGAAGTTAAAAATATTGAATGCAGGCAAACGTTGACATGCAGTTTCAGTACATCACACTGGAATCTATTATTGCACTGGGAAAGAAATTACTTACGTCAATTCCAAATACACATTGTGAAGCAAACTATTTCACCATGAAAAATAGTTAATCTCTGCGGTGACCAGTGGAAGCTATTACAGTTGTCCCATCAATTTCACGTGAACTTTTACCTAAGGACGGTTTCTGATAAGTTATCATACATCTTCAAGTAACAAGACAGTGATTTTGTCATGGCAACAAACTTGAATGTCGCTGGGAGAAACATGCTAACCATGGTGAAAGGTTTAATGACCTAGTTCTGAAAAGAACTGTTTTAACATTCAGTGGAAAAACTTGATACCTTAACACTATGCATTTCGGCAGACTGCTCTTCAGGTGTTTCGTCTGCTGACTAACACTAAAACTTTGCTTGTATTTATACTTAAGGCAGGAAGCAATGACATCAGCCCATGCAAGGAACAAGTCATCAAAACAGTGCAAGTTTAAACACAAACTGTTTTTGACGACAAGGCTCATGATCTTTCAACTTAGTATGAATAGCCTTCATTGTCTTCAAAGCAAGGATAGAATGACATTTACTTGAAACACTAAAGTTAGAATCAGTGTAAGCTTCAGCACAACATCTATTTAATAACAAATGTTTTCCAATTGCTGACTCGCAGTTAATTGATTATGAAGAACTATGCTTTCTGTCAGGTTGTTTTCTCGGGGGTTTTGTTTTTTTTCAAAGAGAAGTTGGAACATATTGTCTAACTCTGTCACCCAATCTTTGTGTTGTTCTACCCACATGGTGAGAACCAGGTCACTTTTGAATTGACATACAACAAAACTAGACTAATAGCATGTAGAGATTCTTTATGTGTACGTGGCAGAATAGATCTAGTTGAGAAAACACTTCGCAGTTTAGAAGCAAAGAAATTGTTCTCAGTTACATCCTTGAGAGAATTGCAAAATAAGACTGCAAATTTTTTCTTATCCAAGAAATTGTCAAGTAAACTGCACATTTTTCCAGCCCAATGAATTTTCTGTTATCATTCATTCCTCTGACAAACAGCTTGTTAAGTAATTGCCCAGGGTAATCATTAGCAAGAAAAACAGATTATAGATCAGCCGAATCCTTAACAAGAAACACTTCTGAGGAAGACGTACAATCATTAAAGCACTTTACAGGTGATATCTTCCAACTTATTTTGGTGATGATATCTTATCTTCCAACCGATTGTTGCCTCTTATGACCCATTGTTCATGGAAGAGGTTGAAATGAAGACCTTAGCTGCAGCAATGTTAAAACCAAGTTTCAGGTACAGATACGTGGATGATAGTTGACTAGCTGGACGTGGACTAGAAAACCTTCAGAATATTGTGGACCAGATCAATAATTTACATTCTTCAATCAAATATACGTTTGCAGTACTGAAGACTCATAAATCTATGGATGTCCTGTTGAAGATCCATGATTAAGTTTTTTTGGGGGCATAGTGTTTGTAGGACACTATAACTATAAATCATTTCACCATATGTACATCCTGAACTCTGTCAGCAAGGCAATCATCAATCAAGCGAAAACGAATTGTAATGAAGATAATATAGGAATGGACTTAGAATATTTGAGAAATGTTCTAGAATTGAATGGTCACCCTAAACATTTCATTGATAAAGGAATGAAATCAAGAAAATTATCGCAAACGAAAATTGAATATACCTATTCTGTTTCTGTACCATGAATTGGTCCTGCCCACCATGAAGCAGAAAAAAATTTTAAACAGGCTCTATCACCTGCTCAAGCTGATCTCTTTAGCGTCCCTTACATCACCTTTTCCCTAAATATCCATAGTAGTCATTTTTCAAGGTAAAACAAGCAATGTACGATTAAAGTCAAGGAGATTTTTATGGTTTACAATTAATGCTATAATCCTTGAATCTCACCACTTTGATAAGAGACAATGGAGACATCAATCACCACTGGACAATGTGGAAGGCCAAATTCCTAGATGCAGTTTTCAGCCATATTTCAACAACAAAACGTATAGGTCGAAACTATGTTCCTATGGCTAAATGCTTCAATTCTTCACCTCGTCAAAAGAAAAACTTTCTCAGATCTAGGGTTAAAAACTGTTGACATTGAACAGAGTACATTGTGGAAAAGTTCTAAAATTTACTATCTACCTTCAAACATATGCTATTCCAATAGTCAACTCAATAGTTACATAGATCTACTCACTCTGCACCCCCTATTGTGACTATCCTAGAAGTCTCTGGTCATTGTATAGCCTCAACTCCACATCCCTGAAAAAGTGTTTGTGCAAGTCAGTGAAACAACTTGAAAATGTGCCGACAATACTGCTGATATTCCCGCTATGTTTAATGAGTATGTCACATCAGTTTTCACCACCAATTATTTCACCAATGAACATGTCACTAGCTGTCAAGAGCATCCTGAAAGTGCAATCGTAGAAAACATTCCTTGACTGATATATTAGCTGGATTGGCATGTTAAATTGCTCCATCACTCCCACTTCAAAAGAAACATGACAAAGAGCATATTGAAAACTATTGCCCTATTTCACTCCTTTCTCCTTAGAAAGATGAGTTTTCAACAAAATCAAAGATTGAGTTTTTGGGCAGATTGTCCCTGCTCAACATGCTGTCATTCTATAGATGTCGTGTTTCGCACAGGTTGTTGAAGTTTTTGAATATAGTAGTAGACCCCTTGATCACAACAAAATATTGGACGTAATGGGGTCTTTTTGTGGCTGCACTGGGATAGTTGAGAGTTGAGAAAAACCCTGTCAAACTTCGCAAAAATCTCCAAGAATATTGGTGATCAAACACACTCACAATTGCGGTTAACCTGCAGTGCTGACTAAAATCATCGCTGGCTTTAGTGATTTTCTTGCTTAATTTATGTGTGTTTGTTGGTAAAATCCACTATTAAAATTGCTCAATTGTTCCGAAGTTGCTTTGGAAAGTCAACTGAAAATACATCTGAGTTTGCATTGCACAATCCCTAAATGTGCCATTTTATCTCAAAGTATGAATAGAGTATTTAGAATGTGTAGTGAGTCTGCTTTAGTTCGAAATATTGGACCACATGTGATGTATGTCAGTGTGTGGCTTCTGTTAAGTTAAGTACTTTTGTCAAATTTGTAGCTACTTATTAAGTTACTTATAAAAGTCTGCCGTACACTATAGTACAAGGTTTTCTTTACGTATTAAATACATTGAAATGTGAAAGCATACAATCACATACAGGTATAAATATTAGTACTGACATATTATTTACCCACTGTGGATGACCCTCATTAGTAAACCATTAATTGTGTATGAGGGTTCAACCTGCTTGATTGATTTGAGGAGTAAAATTTCCTGGTGCAGTTGAACCTCCTATTTAGGACTACTTTGTAATTATTATGGCCACCTGGTTGCAATGGTCGCCTCGTTATTGTTGCAGCCTGCAAGGTTTACAATCCCTTATTAAATCCCATTGGATCTAAATGTGAACTTTTCACTTCAGCTGAAGAGGTTTGATCTGTGTTCCTGATATGGGATATGGAACGTGCCATGATATACTTGAACATTATAAAGGTTGTTTGTGGACAATAGTTGTAGTGACTATGTAATTGAATACACAAAAATGCTCATTACCAAGTACTTTGTACACTATTTTTAGGCTATGTAGGGGGGTAACAAAACATTACTGTGAGAGCTTTCGCCAACTTTCATTTCAATTATTATTCTGAATGGCTAACTACTGAAGATAAAATCATTTTCAAAACTGTTTGGCACAAATTGCAGTTTCCCCAAACATCACCTAGTTATTTCTTCCTTTCTCCATGGTATCACGCATACTTGTATTGTATTATATAGTAAGTCGTATATTATCTAGATTATGTTTTTACAAATGTTGCTTTAGAGGTCAAGCAGTCTAGCTAGAACATTGTTTTAAGTATAGTGTGTTACACACTTATGTCTAAAAATATTTGAAACTGTTTGTGTAATTAATGTGAGTTTTAAAAAAGGGGATCAACTATTGCCATATGATTTGATGGTGATGGTCTAGACTACAAAATCTATCCATCTGAGTAGGCATTGAAGTACAGGCACAACAATACTTAACCCTCCAGTCAGACATGCAAAGCAAAATGTAGAATCCTTTGGGTATTCCTGGTTTACCCTAGATATTTATTAGATATTCATTACTTTAAAATTCTGTAATGTTAGCCTATAGCCATAAAAAGTTTTAAGCATCATATTTATATGTGATGCATGATTGTCCTAAATTGAATTGAAGTGTTGATTCACGGTATGCAAATGCTTTGTGTGACTTATTGTTAAAGTTAACAATATTTCAGGCCAAGGCAAGAAATATTCTTATTGTACTCTTGGATTGGTTCAGGATCCTGTAACAAAAACAGAGATGACAGTTTTTAAAATAATACTTTCAAGTATGCTAATTCTATATAAAATTGTAATTGTTTTATGTTATAACATGCATTAATACGTTTGAACATGGGTTATTTGCCTCTAATTCTGCAAAGAGAAGCAGAGCCGTATACTCTTTGAATATAATAAAAAACAGCCGAACCATTTCTCTTAGCAGCATACTCTCACCCTCGATGAAATAAAAATCTACAAATGACTCTATAACTCCTTTACTCCTATTTGTTGTGTTGCAATGTTTTGCAATGTTTATAATCTTGATTTATAAAAAACCAATCATCGTGCTACTTACATGAACTGAATAGAACTAACAAATCAATCATTTTGTCTTCTAATGGCTAGGACTGACCAATGGGATTAGAGAAGTATGCGAATTTTGCCAGGGTCTTTCTCTCTCTGCTGCATCTGACAGAAAAAGCGAGGTTGCTGATAGTCAGTCATTGGCAACTTATCTTTCCTCTTCAGAATTTCGAATTGGAAGGCAATTTGTTAACCTGGTTTAGATCCTACCTCAAAGATTGGCACCAGCAAACAACAGTAGTCGGTGAAACATCATCTTCACTAGTACCCTCTGGAGTTCTACAGGGCTTTTTCCTTGGTCCACTGTTACTTTTGCTGTACAAGAGCAATCTTTGCGATGCTCAATCATAAATTGCAATATTTGCTGATGACGTGCAGCTATATGAAGTGATTGATTCAATTACAGATGTGCTATGGAGGATCACCTTTGAAGATTCCAAATTCATTTTACCACCATCATGCTTCTCCTTAACCCAGACAAGTGCAAGGTACTATGAATCACCAGCAGACATAACCATGTCAAGCATCCATACAAACTTCAAAATAACAACCTAGATAGCATACATAGTGAATGTGATCTTGGCATCTGGACCTATTGCAACCTCACCTGGTCCAAACAAGTCCTCTCCAAATGTGGAAAGGCATATACATTTCTCAGATCAATATGGCAACATATAGCAAAGTAAAAAATCTCTGTATCCACTGTGCTTTATACCTGTCTCTAGTGCATTCTCACTGTATACTCTTGCAACTGTAGGCCCCACAGTCAGTAAACCTTGTCAAACATGGAGAATGTGTCGAAACATGTACGTCCAAAGATATAATAGACTTGCCATTCTCATGCAGCATCATCTATGAACATTGGTTCCTCTCTCTTAATATTGTACCATTATGCTTGTTCAAGTTATGAAAATCTGTTTAATAGATAAAAAAACCTACAAATATACATCAATATGCTAATAACATGACATACAGGAAATGAAAGTCATTTACCTAATGTAACATCTCCCCTCTCTTCATTGTTTTTGTTTTAATACAAGATCATTAAAGTCAAAGTTAATAGCTTTACTGTTCACTAAACTTAAGTCTGTCCACTGTACTTAAATCATATGATCACTGAAACTGTCCTATAAACTGGGATGGCGAAATAAATTAACCATAGTCACCAAATCTCACAGGCACTTTGATTCTTCTGATCCTTGTGCAGGTTACCTTTCAGCAAACTTTGCGCCCTTGTTGTACATGACCAATTCTTCCCGCTTTCATACTAACACTCTCGGCACCTTGTTGCCCATGACCAACTCTTCCCACAAATAAACTCCAGTCCAGCACAAAGATTGATGTCACGCCGATCCCGGACATTAGTTCTAGTTTTGTCAACTCTGTTGAACCCAAAGTCGTAGAAAGCATGAAGGAGAAGTTGCAGGTCAAACGGCAGAAGGCAAAGAGTTATCATGACATGAACATAAGAGTTTTACCTCAGTTAGAAGTTGGAGAAGAAGTCTGAGTCACGAATCAGAAGAGCAAGATCTGGATGCTGGGAAGTGCGTCAGGAAGTTGTCTGATCAATCGTATCTGGTGCAAGTTAATGAAGAAACATTGTGTAGAAATATAGTTGCTTTAAGATTGAAGCATGATAACAGGAATATGACACATCCAAGCACAGAAGTCGGTCCTTTAGAAGAAGTTCCTGCTGTGCCGAAGTCTCAAGCGGAAAGTGTGCCTCAGTCAACATCTACTCAAACATTGGTCAAGAGTTCTTGTTAGGAATGGTCATTGCCATCAGATGCGGAGAGTGATAGTATGAAATTGGGAGGAGTTTTTGATGTGCAACCAGGGGTGAAGAGTGTTGATATGACAACTGGGAAGAATTGGTGATGTGCAACAAGGTGTGTGGAGTTTGCCACAGGTAACCCATACAAGAACCAGAACAATCAAAGCGCCTGTGGGATTTGGTGACTATGGCAATATTTGTGATGAATGGCAAAAATTGAAGTCAGTCAGTCAGTCATTCAGAGTGTAAACTTTCCGGGTGGTGTATGGGATGTTTTTCCATATAGTTTTACCAAAATTTGGTGATTTGTTACAGTATCAGTATCTTTAAACAATCTTTTATTATTCTGGTAATCTTTTGCAACCTGTGCAGAGCTTATTTCTCAATTTTAAACTTCAAAACATTCGCTTCCGAAGACATTGAGTTACACTAGATTGGCGATTTTTCCCTGGAACATCTGATTTTTTGTAGAAATTACAAATGTGCATGTGCTAACAGGCGGCGAGGTCCGAGATGCAGACCTCATAGTGAATGCGAGTTTTGTAAATTTGTAACAAAATATGGCAATGAGGTGATGGATAGTGATGAAATAGTCTTGTCTTCAGTGCAGGATTATCAAAAGACATGATCCTTGAGTAAATTATATTTGTTTGAAGTTGATCAATAAAGTATACACTATTGGTATTTGAATCAATGCTGTTTGCTTGCCATATATTTGGCATTTCATTTGCCCATATTGATATATCAAATGGGGATTTACAGACTATATACGTACAAAAATGAATAAAGGCATAGAGTTCGTAGCAGTTCAAATTCTGTGTTAAATACGGCTAGCCTAATAATGAAGGACGAAGGACAATGTAAATAGCTGTAAATTATTGCCAACCCATAGCTGTCTATAATTTGATCTGTATGAATTTGATATAAAAAGTCTTATGTATTATTAGTATAAAACCTATATATGTTGATCATAATTATGAGCATCTTGCACTCAAAATACTGTAATTGTGTATGTATGTGTGTAGCAGAGCATTTGGAATAAGAGTATTGCTCAGATTTTCTAAACTATGATATAAAATACTGCATGTGATACAGTGAAGTAAACAAAATTACAACTTTGCTATTAACAGACATAAAACATCACTTCCGACAAATTTTTCACTTTATAAAGTCAAATTTAAGAGTTATAGGAGTTCACTTACTTTACAAAAAAGAGTTAGGAAAAACAGTAAGTTGCATGTGCTTTCTGTTGTATTTCGGACATGGATTGGGTTTTTTATAGTAGCTCTCGCAATCTGGCTCCTTCCTGTCTTAAACTTTCTGATTTAGTTCCACCTAATCACTTAGCTCCTCCCCCAATTAATCTAAATGCTGACAGCATGTCGAATCGACAGATGAACGTCCCCATTAGTAGTGTTAACGGCTCGCAAAGGTCTTATGCAATCAATCACAAAGAAATGCCACCAATTCAGGAACGAGGAATAATGAGTTGCCGGCCGAGAAATTCCCACCATGTAGATCATAATCAAGCTGACCCTCTGCCTAAACACCTAGTGTTCTGCCCTTTTTTACAAAGACATGGTCACTGTTTGAAGGGTCTAAATTGTGACTTCTCACACAATAATTATTACAAACCCTTTCTGCGTCACCCCCACCACATGGCTGCACAATAATTTTCTCGTTACCCAATAAAATTTCCATCCACAAATTTTCCGTCAATACACTATCCTCCTGCTCGAGAAAGAATTCACTCCAAGCATTATCATCTGGAGCCATGGAGAAATCGACCTGTACCAAGACCATTGATGGAAATCACAGAACCTTATCCACGACATATTCCGAATCACGCCTCCATGACACCCCCGACCTACAAGCACCATGTTCAATGCTCCAACTCCCGTACCTGCCACCACTTATGATCGTTTCAACGAGGCCCCCCAGAACCTGACTGGGCTGCCTTGCTGTGATGCCACACTTAATTTTACCACTTTACAACCACCCCTATCCCTACCCACCCCTCCTAATGGGAATCTCCACTCGATCTTTCCTGGGAATCTCTCTGGACCTGGTCAAGCAAATAACCAGAATGTGACGCTCGGAGTTTCTTATCAGAAGATACTCGTCAGAACTACCCCACACTTGAGGACTGTGGTTCCAAACAAAAAAACTAGCTGTGCCTCTAATTTAATCACCATTCCTTTAAGCAATGTCAATTTAACCCCCGTGACAAATCATAGCAATACAAAAACGTACCTTCAAAGAACCAAATTTGTCCCAAAAACCATGCTGATCAATGTCATGTCTTTAGCCCCCAAAATTGAGGAGCTACATATTCTCACTGCCGAGCACAATTTTGACTTGATTTTCATTACTGAAACTTGGCTACGGGAGACAATTTGTGATATATCACATGACCTTGTCTGATCACCACCTCGGGAGACGAGATCGTACACTTGGTATCCATGGCGGTATTTGTACGTACATAAAGAATTCCATTATTTTAAACGTCTACCTGAAATTGAGCATCCAGACTTTGAGGTCCTATGGTCCTTTGAGCTCCTATTAGACCACCAAGACTACCAAGGGGAATTAACAGCATTGTCTCCACATGCATATATCACCCACCAAATTCCAACAATTTAGATCTCCTTGAATACCCATCCGACTCACTCACAGTACTGGAAAGTCTCTCCCAGCCTGCGGAATTATTATTGCCGGTGATTTTAATCATTTCAACTCTAAAGACCTCTGCTGTGATTTCCAGTTAAAACAACTGGTTGATAAGCCAACATGTGGCACCAAGGTTTTAGATGTTGTACTCACTAATAAACATCAATAAACAACATAAACAACAACGATAAACAACATACTACCACGATAAACAACTACCACAACATAATTTTTGTTGAGCCCAAAGTTAAAACACCATTAGATATCATAATAAAAAGGTAGTAATAAAAAGAGACATCCGTCAGTCTCGAAAAAAAGGACTTGGTCGATACTTGAGTAATTTTGACTGGAAACTGATCCATTCTTCCAAATCTTGCAATGAAAATTGTGACATCCTGTGTTCCGCAATAAAGACAGGCTATGGCATTCTTATGCCTGAGAAACAAGTTAAATTTCACCGCAATGACAACCCTTGGATAACCGAAAAATTGAAAAGGTTGCTCAAACTCCGACAGCACGCATTTTTTGTCTAATAACATTACTCTCTTGAAATTCTATCGAAATAGAGTGACCGTATGAGAAAATCTTGTCGGGCAGATTACTTTGTGTTAAGAGTTGGCACTTTGAAGAAGTCCAATCCAAGACTTGGTGATCGGAGGCTAAACGGAATTCCGGTATGAGACCAGCACCTAGCAGCCTACTCGATCAACTTCATGACAAAGATACTGATCATCTAAGCTTCAAGATCTTGTGGATTTAATCAATAAAAGTCTATTAGAACCAGTGAACATTTATGATCCCTTAAATGTTACAGACTTGAGTACTCTGAAGGGACCCCTGACGATGCCTTAGATGTAAATGTGAATTTGACAGATACTGCATCAGTTTTAATAAAACTGGAAAGCTTGAACCTGCACAAAGCTCCAAGTGCTGATGGCATCTCAAATTGGATCCTTCATAATTACGCGGAAATCCTTGCTCCCTCTTTATCAGTCTTACTGAATTTGTTCATACGGGCAACAAAAATTGCCCGTGCGCTGGAAAAAGGCCAACATTACACTTATTCCTAAAGAGAAACCTGTTGAGGACATAAGCAAACAACTTCGACCTATTTCGTTAGCCCCAACTCTATCTAAACTTGCAGAAGATTTCATTTTGGAATAATACGTTGCTCCAGCAGTTTTGTCGATAATTGACTCCTTTCAATTTGGAGGTCTCAGTTGGTCATCTGCTACCAAAGCCTTAATTTCTATGGTCCATACATGGGCTCAAGCCACTGATGGAACTGGAAACATGGTAAGAGTAGTTCTCTTTGACTACAGAAAAGCATTCAACCTGGTTGATCATAAGGTACTGGCTACAAAAATCATCGAATTGCCTATGCCAACCTGTACTAAGCATTGGGTGATTGACTTCCTGATGAACAGACAAGAACGTGTGAAACTAGGCAGCGATTGCATGTCTGAGTGGACCGATGTCCCCTCAGGGCATCCCTCAGAGAACCAGATTGGGACCTTTGCTTTTCATTCGTATGATAAATGACCTACACCCCCCCCCCCATTATGAGTGATGGAATTATATTGATGACACCACTGTGTCTGAAATCATTTAAAAGAAGATGTCCAGCAATAGTCAAGACATCCCAGCTAGCACAATCGCGTTGTATAAACGTTGTTTAAACGTTCATCGAACGTTGAGACAACGTTAGTTTTGACGTTGTGTGAATGTTTTTTTGTAAACTCGTAGGAACGTGGTGGCAACGCTAAGGTTAACGTTAGGAGACAATGTTATCACAACGTTCAGACAACATTCAAACAACATTCAACTAACGTTCAGATAACATTGGATTTACGTTGTAGCGACGTTTTCTGGTGATTTTCGAAAATGTCAACGGCGTTTGTCATTTTCCAGCGATGAATGCGGACTTGTGTTATCGGCTGACCTATCATTTTCTTATCGATATTTCAGCCGATAAGATGAGGACCGCATTTGCGCCACTGAGCTTTATAATACTGCACTCTACGTCAGTGATTCGCACGCTACCCTGTGCGACAAAATGTATATAATATTCAAATGGGTCTCAATAATCTTTTATTTATTTAAAACCAATATTGAAACTACAGGAACTATTTACAACATAATTCACGTTTAAAAGTCTACCTACGACAGTTTTAATTGAGTATCATTTGCTAATTCATTCTTACGGTCCTGCAAGGACCGTAAGAACACAACGCGTGTGGTGGAACCACAACGCGCGTGGAACACAACGCGTGTGGTGTAAAATATGGTTATAGAATAAAATATAAATGTACAATGCCTCAGACTAAAACACACTGCACACATGCTCACTTTCATCAATGCCTTTGTATACACAGAATCTATTATACGTATACGTATTAAGAAGACTGAAGCAATATCTACTTACATTGAAAACATTGACAAGCAGTTTCTCAGAGAAGAAATAATCAAACAATATGCAGTTTTTCACAGAAGAAATAATCAAACAATATATAGGTTTTCTTGTTCAACAACCACGAGTCTTTGACATGAGTTTGACACAGACAGAAGTAATACTGAGATAATGCAACCTCGTGTCCGCACCCGCTTAACAAACATTGGCACAATGTCAGAATATAACATTGCCACAACGTAAGATATCAACCATTATGCAACGTTAATCACAACGTTTAACCAACGTTGCTACAATGTCAACACATCACCTTTATTTAACGTCAATTTCAGCGTTTAACTAACGTTGCTGCAACGTCAGAATACAATGTAGCTACAACGTAAAATATCTTTGCCTCATCGAATCTTAATCCCAACGTTCAACCAACGTTAGTTCAACGTGTTCAAATTTAGCCTAAGGAAAACAATGTGGTGGGAACGTGGTATTAAAGTTAAGTCATGACTTAACCTAAGTTCAACACTTAAACAACGTTGGGATAACGTTGTGTGCAAGCTGGGATGGTGGATTGGGTTCAAAGATGGTCAGTAGAAAATAAGATGCAATTAAATGCTTCTCAGTGCAAGGAGCTCGCTATCCATTTCACAAGGACTGAAGACGATTTTCTGCCTTTTAAGATTACCTCAGGTTAAATCAAGCTGTATACCACACTAGAATCCTTGGATTGACAATATCCAGAGACTTGAAGTGGAACCAACACGTATCTAACGTAATCAAGAAAGCGAACAAACACATTTATTTCAGTATCCAATTGAAGCGTGCCAATGTCCTCGAAGCTGATATAATAAATTTCTACACCGCCTAAGACAGACCAGTTATGGAATTCAGCTGTCAGGTTTTCCACTTTGCCCTACCTTCCTATTTATCTAATGCCCTGGAACACGTTCAAAAGCGTATTTTATCAACCATCTATCCCCTGACTGGTTATGCGAACTGCTTAGAAAAATCGGGCATAAAATCATTAAGTGTAAGGTGTGCGGATGCTTGCATGAAACAGTTTAAAGAGATCACAATGACGCCAGCAGCTAAGATGCATGATCACGTACCACCTAGATACTCTTCTACGTATGACGACAGACACCCAAGGGTTTTTGTTGTTCCCCAGGCCAAAATGAACAGACTTAAAAACTGTTTTTTTCCTTCATCTGCTAGGCTTAAGAATCATATCAATTGCCGATTAAACTCTGATATCTAGCTTTAAAGTAATCAATGGTTGACATATTTTTAGAACTTTCCTAGATTTTTAGCTGTTACAAAAGTAATTTTAAATTTCTTTGAAATAGGTATTATTTTAGTCAATTATCTTGTGTAAAATGTGCGACGCAATTTAGCCTTCTTGGCTGCCATGTGTCATTTTTATTTATTAAAGTATTAAACTATTAACTATTAATTTAACTTTCAGTTGTATGCAAGTGTGCGATAAGAAATTTGGCAGTTTTTGAAACACCATCACCAGATATGAACCATTCTTTCAACGCTTTTCATTTTGCATGTGAACAGCGTTTACCTTTTCAAACTTTGCACTATCCTTGGATCCCTAGTTTTACCACCTGAGTTTATCTGGCAGTATAAGTGATCATACGATCTAAGTGTAGCAGACAGTTTTAAGTTTAGTGAACAGTAATGCTATTAAAGGGGAACTGCAGTCCAAAAACAAGTTGGGTTCAGATAAAAGATCATACCTTTATTAGATTGTCACTAAAATATTTCGGCCCAAATATTTATGGTTAAGGAGAAA
>JAODVM010154517.1:0-14806 GCA_025400095.1 Phenganax marumi | reverse complement strand
CTACCTTTATCCTGTAAGCGGATTACTAAATCACTTTCATCAACAGTTGTCGAACAGAATTTCTTAAGGGCTTCCCTTTCTTCAGGTGGCAAATTGTCTGGCACCCCTTTATAAACAATTTTGTTAAATAAATCTTGTTCGACCCGATCCAAAAAGAGTTCAAGACATGTTGGTCAGTTTTGATATAGTCAACATGTTCCCTTCCATTGACAATAAAACCGGAGTGGAGCGGGTACGTTCTAAGTTAGAGGAGGTAGCAGATCGTTTAGATTTGCCAGTAGAATGTATAATTGAAGCGTTGGAAATTTGTCTCACCAAAAATTGTTCAGTTTACAACAAACAATATTGGTTACAAAAGAACGGAACAGCGATGGGACCTAAAAATGCTTGCTCCTATGCTGATATTGTTGCAGAACATATAGACAAAAACGTTTTGGAAAGTAAAGCCATTTATCCGGAGCTAAAATCGTGGTTTAGATTTCGCGATGACACATTTGCGTTTTGGCGGGGCACGGTGCAGCGACTCCATGCCTTTCTGGGGGTTTTGAATTCGTTTGACTCCTTTTTGCAATTTACCATGGACGTTGGTGGCAATGCTTTACACTTTTTAGATCTTTATATTACCATTTCTAACAAACGTTTGGAGACATCTGTGTACAGCAAGCCCACTGACGCCCATTTATATCTTAACGCCAAGTCTTGCCATCCCAGATCACAAATATTGGGTATTCCTAAGGGAGTGGCATTGAGATTACGTAGGATATGTTCTAAAGAAGATGATTTTAAAGTTAAAAGTGAGGAATACATTAATTATTTGGTTCAATGCGGGCATGACAGAAATCATGTTCGTAGGGTATTTAGCGAGGTTTCTAATTTGACACGGCAGGAAGCTCGCAAAAGTAAAGCTAAACGTGGTAGTAATTCCTGTGTTCTCAGTGTCAAATATAATCCTCGAGCTCCTGATATTAAAAGAATTATCAAGAGACATATGGCCATTATTGAGGAAGATGTAGTTGCCAAGGAAATCTTGCCTGCCGCTGCCATACGGGTTGCATACAAACGTAATGCCAATTTGAAAGAACTTTTAGCACCATCGAACCCTTATAAAAGAAAGACCAAAGAAGAGGGTTCAGGCTGCTTTAAGTGTAAGGCTAAACGTTGTGACTGTTGCAAGAATTTCTTGGTAACAGGAGATAAGTTTCGTTCTACCATTACCAACAAAGTATTTAAAATTGAGAAGTCCCTTACATGTAATTCGGCCAATGTTGTGTATCTTGCGCAATGTGTGGGTTGTAGCTTGCAAGGTGTTGGTTCTTCTATTAATTTTAAAAAGCGCCTTGCGAACTATAAATCGCACATTAAGTATAAGCGAAGAACTTGCGGTATTGTTAATCACTTTCTGGATCATCATGATGCAGATCATTCGACTTTAAAATTTATTCTGATTGATCAGAGTGATGTGGCGCTCAGAGAGCGTGAAAATTTTTGGATTGGAAATTTGATAACTAACCATAGGGGAATGAATAATAATCATGATTTTGTGCAACAATAGTTTTAACCGTAGATAGACATTTAGATTTAGCCAACCGTGTTAATTTATTCATAGATATGGTGTATTTAAGTTGTGCCTCATAAGCTGTAATGTATTACTGAAGAAGGCTGTGTCAGATAGCCGAAAATTTTAGATATATTAAATAAATTCATTTTATACTTCGGTCGTAGCCTCTATTGTGTATCCTATATATATATATATATATGTAGGATATATAACTTCCGTTTTTCTTGTCTTTCATTCATCAATCACACGGACGCAAGTTTAATGGTGACGTATTTTGGTGGCACTGATGATTAGTGGTATAATGGTATTGGGGATACTGGAATTATTACAATAAAACGCAAAGAACTTTTACATTTCTTTTACGTTTCTGAACATCGAGGTAACATCCAATTTTCTACTTTAATTTTGTCGTTCTGATGAATTACATAACATGCGACAATATTATCGTAATTTGCGACATTTCGAACAAAGACAAATGGCAGGATTTGTACTTTTATTGTAGATCTACTACTGCATACGACTACAATAAATATATGTTATCATAGATGAGAATTTATCTATCGTGGATTTCAATTAATTCTATCCGCATCGATGCAGAAAGTTTGTAGAGTAAAATGAACGTGTTTAGTACTGTTAGTTTTTGTACACAGCCACTTTTTCTTAGAAATTGAATTAAATCATGCGAATGACATACCTTTCATGATTCATCAACACCAGTTGCTCATCGTTGGCCATTGTTGGTCACGAATGTAGGATTAAGTCTTGTTGTAACTAAAAAATACAAAAAAACTCTGTCAACTATTCCAGCAAAAGCCCTTCCTCAGGAGCAATTAACAGAAGTGTATTTTATTAATTTATTTAGGAGAAATATGAGTGATAAAAAAGTTGTGCACGATGGTGTTCAAACTGCTACCATGGCATGTAACTCTAAAGATACAACAGAAAATGGGTCAACAGCAGTTGAGAAACCTGTAAAATTAACAGAATATGTAGTTCAGCGAGACATTAAGCATGAAGTGAGTGAAACAATGCAAAGACAAGCAAGTTTTGACCATGATGGTGGTTTGACCAACTATGAAGTTTGTTGTAACATTACTTCATTAATAAGCGAAGCTCCTTCGTCAAGTGTGGTAGACAGAAACAAAGCTACAGTGGATGACGGAACTGAGAGTGACCATGGCAGTCATATGGTTGATCGTAGACAATCAACGTTTGATTGTTCACCTGGTAATTTAATGAACTTGGTTATTGATGGTAAAGAGGACAAAAATATTGAACAAGTTGATGATTTGGTTGACCGCAATAAAGAGACAGTTGATGACGATGAAATGCCCGCATTTCAAAATGGAGTTGTTGACCGTTCTAAAGCTACCATTGAAGATGATGCTGATTCAATTAGTACTTCACATACGAATCTTTCCGATTACAAAAAGCAAACAATACAGAAAGAACATGGGAGCAAAATCACTATGGCATTAGGACAACATCTTCAAGATCACTGCAATATTGACACAACTCTAAGAACCCATTCAGGTGATATATTGCATCATTTTTACTTAACAGAGTGTCAATAGATGTCATATTTGTATTTTCTTTTTGTAGAACTAAGTTCAAATGCAGTTCATAGAAAGTGGACCTTTGAACTGCAGGTTGACAGTGTAAGTGGCAAGGAAATTATAAACAAACTGGAGAATACTGGTCAAGATTTCGAATGGAATAAACCGGTGATATTTGGACGAGGTGAAGATGTTGACATCTTCATAAATGATGAACATGCTTCACGAAAACATGTCAAGATAGTTGGTCAGATTTTACCTGATGGGCAAGTCCTATTCATGGCTAAAAACATGAGCAGCAAAGGCTACATTGTGAATGGAGAACATATCACTGATCAGACTAAATGGATTCCAATCAGCAAAGGAGATAGAATAAGAATAGCTAGACTGGTTGTTGTTGTTAACATTATTCCTGCCCAAGTAGTTGCAAAGACATTTGTTGTAGAGTTCAAGAAGCCACAGAAACTTAATGTTGAATTTGTTAATCGAAAAAAGCCTTCGGATGAAGGAGTTCAGGACAGGCCTGTGGTTGTCAGTCCTATTGCGTTGTATCAAACATCACCTCATGCGCTCATTGCTCAACAAAGTCATCATCAACCACACAGCAATGTTGCTCCCCATCCACAATATTTGCATGCACAAAATAGTCAATTTCCCATCTCACCTTATCCTGTGTTTGTCATCCCCACTGGACCACCTTATTCTCTGGGTGAGTTTGTTACACCAAATGAAATTATGAAATTGTAGAATTATACACTTTGATTGTTTGAGAGCACACGTTCTTAGGCAATGGTCTCAGACCCATTGTCATTGAAAAACAAAGAAGAAAGTGATTTTTTAGACTGAAGATTTTACTTGCCTCCTATCATTGGCAATGAAGTCAGTAAGACATCACTCATGTGTTATAAGATATAATAAGAAGCAAGCTTTCTTTACAATGTGCCATGTATATGTGCAGCTTGCTAAGCTAGCATTTCTTAATTTTGTCAGGTTACTCACCATATAATCATGGTGACTTGGAACATTTACTTCGACCATACAAAGAAAGGGAGGGGTATGTTAAGGTATCCAACTTGCGTTGTCTTGCTTGGGAGGCAGTGGGTGAATGGAAAGAACTGGGGCGAGCATTAGGACTCCAAGATTGGCAAATTACGATGATTGACCGAAACCATGCCAGAGACGAGGGTGAGAAGAGCTATCAAATGCTGCGGACATGGGTCTCCATTGATCCTGAGAAGGCAACATGCGAGAATCTTAGGAAAGGCCTTGAAGATGTTGTCGTTGGTCGAAATGATTTGGTTGAGAAATATTGCACTACAGGTGCCTAGCAATAGTGGACAAGAAAATAAAAATCCAAGAAATAGTTGACATGATATAAATAAAGTGGTACTGTCAAAAGCTGCAAACTGGCTTTCAATTATTTGGTAAAAAACCGTTTCGTATTTTTATTCCAAGTATTGTCAATAATCAAATTTCTTATAATGGCAATTGTACTGTTTAACTAGGGCAAAAATTTTCCAGTGTTATTCAAAATAAACTTCGAAAATTAAACTCATGGCCTGGTAAGATCAAGTTGTTGACATATTTCATTGCAATCTGGATGCATTACTTGCCAGAACATATTTATCCCTTTCAAACCCATGTTACCTCTACCATATCCCTGTTTATCAATGCTGTGAATCTGTGGATCAGTGAGGAATGTTGTGGATAAGTGATCCTGAGAGGTCCATCCTTGATGGTCCATGATGAGAAGAGTGTGATTAGATCTTTCATGTGAGAAGTGACTAAATCAAAACAAAAATGTATTGAATTCATCGAATACCATTATATAGCATAGTTCTATGGTTTTGCCCAACACCAGACAATTTTACTTCGACGTCAGCATCAGATTCGCTCATCTTGATAGCACGTCTACTATTAATATCCCTGTACCTGAAAGCCAACACCAATTTACTCCCAGGGCCATCTCTGTCCACAAATCTCCAGTTGTTTGTTAGTTTCGTGAAGTCTCCCTGCATATAAGGTTCCACGTTGTATGTAGCTGAACTTTTCTCACCATCATGTTTTATCAAAGTGATCATCACCACTGGAAGGAACTGCACTGGACTCACTTCCACACCTACATTTCAAAACATAAAAAAACTGTATTTTTTGTAGTGCTGTCTCGTCTAAACTGTCCTTCCTAAAGATTCATCAAGAGTCGTCTCTTGTTGATCTAGTGTTACTACAAGAGGAACCTAAACTAACTATATTTCTACTGGATAGTTCTATCAGTTCTAAACTGCTCTTCCAAGACATCCAGTAAGAGAAATCTCTCATTGATCCAAAAAATGGACAATTGATTTTTCTTTAGTGGTCACTCTTTGCCCTTTCTCCCAAAATGAACTATCAGTCAACGACAGCAAAACACTGAGAAGCAGTGTTTATACCTTTGAAATAAAGTTCTTGATTGAACAATCCAACATAATAACGTGCTGTCATCTGACATCTCACATCGCCCATGTATTGTTGGGGTTCTCGAGGGATCTTGTATCTCTTCCCGACATACTTTCCCATTGGTTCATCCTGGCTCAGATACTCAACCATAAATGGATCCCTCTGTGCTCCATGTTTTCCCTCAGCAAGGTTTAGTTGTTGCCCAATGTACACAAGTGTCCTCTGCGTTCTCCACTTCAACCGGACGGCATCATAAGAACACACTTCACATTCTAAACACAAAACAATTCTCTGTCAGTTCCGACAGATTTCCACTTTATTTACGTTGAATAGTTCCATCAGTTCTAAATTGTTCTAGAGTTCCACTAAAAGACATTCCTTACTAGTCAAGTGTTACCACATAAAAAACATTAAAACAAGTTTACCATAAACTCCTGCCACATGCGATGGCAATACATTGAATACTTTATCGTAATCCACATGACTGCTGGCGACACTACTATTGTGTTCCATCGTATCCACTGTCGTCTTGGAGCGATCCACAGTGCTCATCACAAGGGTGTGTATGGTTTCAGCACATCGATCAACCAACGACGGTCTAATCCCTACAATGGCAGAAAAAGCGAGTGAATGTGCCTACCAATCCTATATACATGTATGAATGCTTTCAGTTTGAGTTTACCAAACACCACAGGTGTTCTTCAAGTGCTCCAGTTTCCCCTCCTGTCATTTTCTGTAGCAACATTGGATCAATAAGAGAGGCCTCTTACTGAGTCTCTAGCAAGAAAAGCTTGGAGCTGATAGAAGTATTCAGTATAAATATTTTAGTTTCGTACCTTGACTGTTTGAGAAGTAAACTGGTCTACGGTAGCTAGACATTGGAGTGGTCCGAACGACATCTAATTTCGAATCGCCAAAAACTGGCATTCCAAGATAACTCAATGCTGTGTTGATGTACTGTGTGGTGATGAAATCAAAAACAATTGAAGATTCATGTCGACAATAATGGTTGAACAAAGTCATCGACAGAGATTTCAGTTTTTGAGCCAACTGTTCTTGCTTCTCATCGCCTAAACTCAGAACACGACTTGTCTTGTACAAAGCGCTGATGAATTCATAATATTGCTCCCGACTTTTCAAAGAATCTAAATCCTTGTGAGCAGCTAAACTCTCCCTAAGTTCTTTCAATGCGTTACCAAGATACTCTGCTTTAAATTCATCTGTAACAAACTGTGAATATTCCAACATCATTTCTCCAGCACGACGCTACAAAAAACACGATTTGATTTTTCACTTATATTTTTGAAACTAACTTTGTACTGGACAGAGTTCTTCCCAAAAAACTAGGAAGAGTCATCTCCTATCGATCTAATCCAGTGCTACTGCAAAGAAAACTCTCCAGCATTAAGCCTGGTTTCCATGTGGTCGTAAGTGCCGTAAACGAAGAGTCACGATATCTCTGAATAGCCAAAATATTCTATCTTCTAAGCGGTAAATCTTAAAGAAAACATACATATTGTTTACCTATACTTGCTTTGCTAATAACTCATTTGAAACTGTTCTATTTCTACTGATAAGAAAGATTGTGACTCTATCTTTACGACAGGTACAAGTACGACCATATGAAAACCAGGTTTTACAAAACAAATCTAACCTTATGACGAGCATAAAACAATGGTGTATAAACTGCCAAGTGAGCAGCTTCGATTGCAAAATGATAAGCCTGAATATAAGGATGAGTAGCCGTGAGAGGATATCTTTCCAATTTCTTAAGCTGTTGATATTCTTCCATTGAGATTTTTTGCAAGGTGTTTACCAATAAACCTATAGTAAGAGATATATAAATCATTGCTATTAATTTCACATGAGAAAATAAAGAACTCAGACACTAATTGCAAAATTGCTTCATCCCTCCAGACGGCCTGTTGTGTTTTATCAAACCACTAAAAAAAGACATGTCTAAACTTTCTCAGGCACAATTACCTAAACTGCATGATAATCCTTTCTTGTCCACTTTAGGAAGAGCTTTGAAGAGAAGTACAGAGTCTAGAAGCAAAGAAGCGGAGTTATACCACTGCCCTAAAGTTGCTTGAATTTCTCCTTTGATTTGGACACAGACTGCTTTGACCAGATCATAATGATGAGCTTCACTGTAGTGCCACATGTACAGCTTTTGTTTCTCTCTTAAAAGCTTGTCCAAAACTTTCTCTGCTCCTGAAAAATATTACAATATTTTTCCTGGATTAATATTCGTTAAGTCTCTGCTCCACGCGATGAGAAATCACGGAAAAGGACGAGGACTAGTTCGCCTCCCGAAAATCTATTTTTCGTTGGAAAAGAATCGTTATCTCACACATTTCACTGTGTTTTTGTTTTCAAACTTGAAATGAATATGTCTTTCTCAACTCCAAACACAAAGGTTCAACACATTTCATGAACGGGAAAGAAAAAAACAATTAAGTGATTACAAACGTTTCTTAAGGAAAAAATATTAGCGTACGTGCCTTGTATATCCCCCGAGGTCCTTAAAACGCGTGCTTTTCTGATCACCAACTGAGGAGCTATGGCTAGATCTGGTCTTTCTTTCATGATAGAATCAACAATTTCTAGCAAGGTTTGAGAACCTCCTTGCCAGTAAATGTATCGGTCGATAAGAAATAGTAGAGCAGTCACGTCCTCATAGTTTTTTCTTAATACTGAATGATGCAAACATTCCTATATGAAAAAAAGCATGAATAAATTAAAAATATACTGGCTAGGTTGGCTAGGTCTATCAGTTCCGAACTGTTCTTCCTAGAGATCCAGTGAGAGTCATCTCTGATTGATCTAGTGTTGCTACAGGAGGAAACCTAAACTAAACTAAATACATTTATGCTGGATAATTCTATCAGTTCAAAATTGCTTTTCCTAAAGATCTTCCTAGACGTAACTGAGACGAATTAAAGAAACTTGAAGTCATTCTTACTTGCAACACATCAAAGTGGGTCAACTGAGGGAGATCAGTCACTTTCCTTGTTATTAAATCCTTGATGTTATAACTTGCTTCTTTTCCAGCATCTTTTGTATATTGCCTTGGAAAAAAAGAAGTGAGTCGTTTTTGAGTCATTCAAATAACAAAACGTTATCGCCGGATCACGCAAAGCTTCTTCAAACAGATGTCAAATATACTGCAGTATCAGGTCTAGTTTCTCATAGAAATATGCCGCGAGCAGCTTACCATTTTTCAGGAACAAAAGGCCATGCATTACTTTTTGCATCTTGAATCAAACTCACAAGTTCAGAACTCAGTAAGGTCATCCAGCATTCCAACACATCAAACTGCAAATATTTCAATGTTCCTGCGCAATCTTTCTTCTTCAACACGAAATCCTGTACGCAGTCGCTCATGATGACTTCACCATATAAGTTCCCATGTTTTACTGGCGCTTCGTACTCAATCAAACCTAGCTGAATAACGTTGCTAAGAATACTCGTATCCTTCACTGGTAACTCTTTACGTAATTCGCTCAACTGAATCAGTATATTCCTATCATGGTCGTTCAAGTTCTCCCATACCCAGCTCAAAACGTCGCTGACAGAAGTGCATTTTAACCTGCCTTGAAAATTCAATGTTTTGAAAGTTTGACAAGCATTTAAAAGAATTCGAGCAGCTCTAGGATTCAGAGAGATCACCTGATTATCATTGGTTTTCAGATACTGTACGGCTTCCCGCCAGTGTACATCATTCGCAATCACAGCTGGGTTGAGCCCTTGCACTTCAACCATATTTCTCCCAGATTGGAACTCGTCATTTCGTCCTGTGGCCCTTGTCACACACAGAACATTCGTGCTCAGCTGGTTTATAATAGAAATTACCAAAGCATACAGCGCAGGATCCGTGTCAGAACCGGCCAAGGAATCAAAGCATATGACTTTAAAACTATTTAAAATAGCAACCATCGCCTCACGCTTTGAATGGTACGAGCTCGTTTCTAATGCTAGTGACACCACTTGGTCAGCAAAGTCATTTCTCCTACCTAGCTGCACTCCATAGTTCCAGAGGCAATTCACACCATCATGCCTGTTTATCTTTATAAACAAAGTTTTGGATTCTTTCACTGATTTATTCTCCACTAAAGTTTTCAAAACAGCTTTACAAAACGTCGTTCGACCACTGCCAGGCTCCCCGGCAATCAGATATAAGTTTTCGCCGGGTTTTCTTCCATCTTGTGAGCTGAGTTTTTTCTTTATACATCCTAGAATGTCTTCAATACTAATGCTCGTTAGCAGTTGGTTTGCTTGAGAAGTAATTTCGTCTCCAAGCTGGTCAAACGAAACAGTTTTTAGCGCCCAATTATTCATTCTATACAAGCAAAGCAGGGGAGAAAATTATCAGAAAGTTTAATTTCTGAAAACAATTGTATCTATTTTTTAGAGAAAAAAATATATTTGAAGGTCATAAACTTTTTTTCGTACCATCCTCTTCACACCTAGCACACCTACTATCAATAAACGTCATAGGGCACAGTCATTTTGCAAGAAAATTTCCGATATCAGAAAGAAAACAAATACTGGGAATGTGGAAACACTCGTTAAGATGTTTCAATTACAAAATTGCAACATTTTGGAACAAATCAAATTCTAATTGTCACAATTTGCGATGGAAAAGTCACAATTTAAACATAAACGTGCACTTATTTGCCGTGCTACATCCGCGGTAGGTGTGGGTTGTGCTATAAATATGCGAAAAACGTGCAAGATACTATGAGAACCACATTATAAAGCCTGTTTTCCACTAGCGATAATTTTCGCGCGAAGCGACTTCTTGTATTGTTTAAATCGAAAGGAATTGATTAAAAACTCGTTAATTTCAGCTGAAAGCTCATGAGGCAAACAAATTACACGCTTCGCGCGAAGAGACTTGTACAGTTGTACTGATAATTTGTGCTGACCAACCCACCCACCACCTTCTTCAGAAACTAAACTTTTGCTATTTAATCCGGGAATTCCACAAAATATTTCTTGGATTTTATCATTCCAGATCTTCTCACTAGCAGTATTTGGCGCAATATCAAATATATCTACAGCTGACGATGTGTGCATATTTGATGGTGATGACGGCATGTGTAACTATGGTTTCACTGTAGCAGTCATTACGTTCCTTGCTTCTCTATGTTTTACTACAACAGATCTGATCACCAGACCCACTGCCTATTTGAAACGGCATGCCACAATTGCAGAGCTAGTGTTTGCATGCATTTGCACAGCGTTGTGGAGCGTCGGCTTCTACAACTTGCTGCAAAAATGGTTGGAGACAGATAAAGAAGTTTATTCAATAAACACCCATGTTCATGCTGTTGTCATTATCACATTCTCATGTCTATCTGCTCTCTGTTGGGTATGTGATTTTGATGAATTGTTATTCATTAGTGTTGCCAGTTCTTCCTGGTGATTCAATACAGCAATTCTTGACACGCACGCACTGAATTGCTGTTTTCCTTTGATTCTTTTACAGACTATCCAAGTATATTTTGCATTTTCTCAGCTGAGGAATATCTACCATGCAAGCTAGTACATTATATTGCAAGTGTACATAGCTATTTATATGATGATTTGATTTTAACAACAATGTACAGTTTTATAAGATTGGGAAAATTTGATAGAATTGTATAAAAGTTTTTTAGTGAATTGTTGATAATTATGTCTGTGCATCAATTGATATCCTGGAACTTTTGTTCAAGAAATGGGATGATTGCTGAACAAAGGCATTTGACATGCGCCACATTTACTGATACTAATTCATTGTTATTTTTAATTTAGTAATATTGAACAAGAGCAATGTTGTAGAAATTGCCCTTGTTCTGCATTTCACTAAGGCTAGTTGGTCTTCAAAAACCATTATGTAATCTAGTTATTTCTCCTTCATACCTGAACAGAAATCCAGTACTGGTAGAACTACCAGGGAAATCAAACAGAAATTAAAACCATTCATCACCATCAATCAATTTCGTGAAGGAACAACGAAATAAATGTGCCACAAACATCCTGGATTTAGTACACAATTTCCATTGCAAGGCTTGATCACCCATGAAATCCACTGAAAGAAACCTTGGCCATATCCTGTCGTCACCTGAGTTGTGGCACGTGATGAGCACCAAATCACATACGTCATGTTCCTAAAAATAAACTCTAACCAGCATGATGAAATCGACATCTGTTCTCGCAAAATGTGGCTTGGTCCTTTGGAAATAGAAAACGGTTTCGTTCAATGACAAATTTTGAAACAATTTTGTTGCAAATTTAGAGAATGTTTTTGGTGATTTGAAATTTATGTCGAGTGCAATCACGCTTGACATTTATTTAAATTGGCGAGATTATAATTTGAATCGCAAATTTGAGGCATAGCGCGTCAAGAGTGCAAAAGGAACGACCAGCAAAGTTAGTGCTAGTTCACAGGAGAATATCTGCCCATTCTATCATGGATCCAATTCAAGTTTTGAAAAACCCCCAAGTTATTTGTCGTCTTTTCTCTATAGTAAGTATTAGTGCAAACGATCAGTCCCGAGAATAACGTACAGCACGTTTTATGCTGACGGTGTTTGTGTTGTAAAAAGGACTTTGTAAACCAGTAAAACTTTCTTGTGAAAATCTTCGTTTTAGCAAGTCTAATAGTGGCCTATTTTCTCGTGGGGACTTCCATTGCAGAAAAATGAATTCTTGTTAACAAAACCGTGAACTATGCGATTTCAAGGCGTTGTAAAGTCCGAATTCATTTATAGTTTGAAATAGACGACTAAACCGCCATCAGCAATATCACTTCAACACGTTGACACGTTTGCAAGACAATTTTCTTCTTGCATCAATAAAGAAACTGTTTTGAATTATATACCAAACAAATCATTTGAGTTAAATCAAGAAAACAATGTTGAAATGAGCAAATTTTGGTTTTGTTCTGCATGGGGAGTTGGTTTCAGTTTTTCCAGCAGTTTGTTTACTCCAACTAATGCCAGTTGATTTTCCTCAGCGGAGGAATGTTCTTACATGGTCAATGCCTAAATGAAATCTTTCTCATTTAGTTGTTTGCTATCATTGTCTTTGGTTGTATATCGGACAAAGGCAAATATGAAGGTCATTGTGTCTATGATGACGATGATGGCGCTTGTAACTACGGAATTACTATTGGTGTCATTGCATTCATAGCGTGTCTAATATTCCTTGCGACTGATGTCTTTATGAATTCCATATCCAATACCGAAGTCAGGAAATACATCTTTATTGGCGATCTCATATTCTCTGGACTGTGGACATTCCTTTGGTTTGTTGGCTTCTGTTATCTCTGTGACAAATGGCGAAGGGCGGATGATAAGGGTCGTTTTCCGTCCCACACCAAGAACAATGCCCAAGGAGCTATTGCATTTTGTTTCTTTTCCATTTTATCCTGGGTGTGTAGCTAATTCAAAACCATCAGTCTGTGTAACTCATCAATAGAGTATTCCTCCAGATGTGTACTTTGTACTCACGAATTCTTCTGTTCATCATATAGGGTGTCCAAACATACCTTGCATTTCGACACATTAACCAAGGGGCAAGCAACTTTGAATTTGGTGGTCGTAGTCGCGAACCTTATGAAACATCTCCGTACTCTTCGTTTCCTGATCAACAACAAGATGACTCATACCAAGCAAAGCCTTTTCAACAATCTGGCCCGACTGATCAATCTGGAGAGTACAGACCTCCGACATATTGAATGGACGAAAACACACTTTAGTACAATGTAGTTGAAACTGTTGTCAGAACAATATAAACTGTTCACACTTCTTGGTAAAATGCTTTTAAACTACTTTAGTTTGTATGTGCCAAAAAGTTCTCAAAAAGTAAGCATATTGATATGGAAGTGAAATTGAAAATATATTTTCATTTATTAGCAAGTAAATGACTGAGCATTTTTAATGGAAAGAAAAGAGTTTTACTTGTTTTTTAACACTTGAAAGTTTATTTGAAAATTAATTCACTCAAAGTTTGTGCTAGAGCAACCTTTGAAAAATCAAAACTTGTTTCAAGTGTTCATTTTGTATCAAGTGAAATCTCTCATGTTGTGAAGCTAATACTACATTTAATGAGAAGTGACTATCTACGACCAGTAAACGTCTTGTACAATTGGTACATTGTCGTGATAAATATATTAGCTTGAAAAAGTAGAGCAATTTTAGTTCAATTTATTATAAATTCCAATCGTCTAGTGAAGAAATTACATATGCACCTGCATCTATACGTACATCTAAAACCAAGTCAAAGCTTTCTAGAAAAACTTGCTCAAACAAACCAAGAGGGGTGCATTGCGGAGGAACGAACCTACAAATATTTTTTTAATTTTAAAAATAGCTAATGTCATATATACATTTATACAATAGGTATCTATAATTTTCATTTCAACAATTTGTATCCATATTTTCAGAATAGGGTGTGTTGTTTATTGGTCGAAACTGAGCTTTTGGTGTTTCGGAATTGCCAGACGAAGTACCATGATGCAACCTGTTGTTAATATCCATGAGTGGTCGACGAGAATGTATATTAGCTGGTGTAACGCAGGCTCCAAGTGATGGCCTAGATTTAGGAGAGAGATGATCCCTGCTCACATTGTTCCCTAATGAAGTGCTGCAGTTGTTTGATTGGTTGACAGCATCTTGAAACCAGCTTGGTGTTAAAAAACTGGGTGTAGACCTTGCTATATGATCTGAGTTCGGCCCTTTGATTAAGGTGTCCTCATGGGTTTTCAGGGGTTTTGAAACACTTTGTGCCCTTTCATTTTCCTCATCATACCACAACATCTCCTCATCACCCTCACTATCCATGAGATCTTCAAAATCTTCTTCGTCACCATCATAACCACTAGATGCGATACTACAGGCTGTTGTATCGAGTACCGTCTCGTCGTGAACAGGTTCTGGGTAAACGTCAGTTAACCAGAATTTAACGATCATTCTGGTTAACTCCAATTTTGAAGGGATCTGGAAGGATTGTGAATTGTCATGTGAAGCATAAACGTTCCCTCAAAATCAATGAGCCAACACCTCCACAACTTGTGAATATTTTTGGCTTCATAACACATGCACTTTAATGCCATTTAAAACTGTCGCTCATATGCAATATTTGCCAGACTGTACTTACCAAAACAGCACAAACAGTAAAGTTTAACCAAGCAAGCCTGGCACTGGGACGCGCGCGATAACGCACGAGCGCGCAGGCACGCGCGTTGTTGCTTCTGCGAGCGCTTAAA
>JAODVM010154406.1:0-14808 GCA_025400095.1 Phenganax marumi | reverse complement strand
TTCCTCACGGCCTCGCGAGGTGAAATCCTCACGAAAAATGTCCGCACACGAGATCAATGTGCTGAGCTACCAGCCTCGCGAGGCCATTAGCTCAGCTAACAGCTCTCGTGTGCGGCGGGCTTTACACACGGACGCGGAACTGTTAACCAGTTTTATGTCAATTACTGCATTTTTTGTAAACATTTGCTTATACATAGTGGACTAGAGAGGAGCGCAGAGCCCGTGCCTACTCAGATTGTTAGGACGCGAAAACAGTTCTAACGACAACTTCTGTAGAATAAGTTAAGGGTCTGAGGCCACATGCAACCCAGAGGCCAGTAGTTCTAAACGGCAAAGGGTTTAAATTCAAGTAGCTGTTTAGCTTGTGCATGTCTGTGTCTCCATTTATTAAAAACTTTGCAAGTAATGAATTATATTCATTTAGACGAGCATTGTACAAAAATATTTCCAAGCTACTAAACAAACAGTTGAACATTTTACGTCAAAATTCAAATAAACCCGGACTGTAAGCTAACCAGCCTTTAAACAACCGGCCCTATAGGTTTTCTATACAAAAACTCTCTAGCCTGCGATAACTCTTTGTCTAATAAGACAAAAAACACTGCAAAAGAAGTAGCCAAACTGCTTGCCGAATTTCTTGCACTCTTTCTAAAGTACCAGTTGTGTGGCCCTAAAGTTGAGTGCACTATAGAAAGTCATCTACAACGCTTTCATGACACTGAATGCCATCCCGTTAAGGTGGCAAAGAGTAAGACGACTGACCGCTATATTAGAGCTAAGCCTTTTTCTTCCGTGACCTGCTAAGGTTATGTATGCACATGAACTAGAACATGCATACCTTGCCAGTTAAGTTTTGCTCAGTGGTGGTCATTTTTACGGGATCCAATGTGGTGTCCACTTCCGTTATGCGGTCGCGTGACGCATCCGAGATTTTCTGTGTAAAAACCAGTCTAGTCCAAAAGTTACGGAGCAAACCAAATAATAAGATATAACTAGTAAGATAAGAAACCAACTGACCTCGTGATGAAAGATTTTGAATTGTCCAATATCTGTAGACAATTCATTTCATCTGTAACGTGAGGTGGACGAATGTTTCTCCGACATGATGTTTCTTGTTTTTAATTACAGAAAAACAAACTTTCCCAGTTTGACAGCATCTACTCTTGTGCCCAGATACCTAAAATTTCACAAACAAAGAGAGTGGGATTCAAAAAACTATATAAGTGTTTAGATTTGATAACGTATACAGACGTTTCGCTTTTCCTCAACATCTGATTTGTTACACTAATTACAATCAAGGCAAAAATATTTTGTGGACTATGTGCGAATTGAATGTTCATAATTCCGTTTATTTACAAACAAGTTACAAACGAATTACAAGCTGATTATACAAACTATATTTTTAAATATGGAAGAAACGTGATAAAAAAGTTTAGGAGTTTTCAAAGACTTCACAAACAATATACACACATTGAGAAAATTTATCATGTTTGTGAAGGTACGATTAGTTTGTAAATCGAATTTACATTGTATCTACACAGTAGATACATACTATTCACATGGTATGGATACGTCTTCAAATTTCAAGCGAATTCTTCACGATTCCATACAGTTTGGCGTCAAGGAGAAAGGTTGACTTGCTTAAAACTTGTGTGTGTCATCCCCCAGGAAAGTTCATGAATTATCTTGACTAAATTTACTTCCTCTTAGAAGACCAAGACACGCCAAGACAAAAATATTCCAGACCGCAGCATGGCCACATGCTGATTATATTCACAGGACTATACCTTACGTCATTAGACGCATGGAGAAGCATCCCTACTTGTTTCTATCTGTTTTGCAACGTAACTTACGTTTAAGCAAAAGAATGCTACTCGAATGATATCGATCATAAAATAGTTTTTGATTGCCTCTGCTAATTGCATAAGACGATATGTTGCAAATATTTGCAAATATGGATGCAGCAACAATACCCAGTAACCCTTTTGAAAAAAATATTTATACATAAGAATACCATTAAGCCTGGTTTCCATATATTTTTCTCTTTATGATTTTACTGAGTATTCCACAAGATTTACTATTAAAAGTCTGACGGAATTATAGACGTTTCGAGCTTGCAAAGTTTCCAAACTACATTTCCATTTGTTTGATGAATATGCATTTACAGATATATATATTTCGAGAGGACCCAGTTCTTGTGTGAGCTTTTCTCGAGTAGTTGCGTGATTTCCAAAGCTGGCGAAACTGTGAACCCATGTTCCTGTTTAAAACAACTGTTTCCCTTGCCGACATGCCACGCAAATTCGCTGCACATGTGCGCGTTGTACTACATTTGGCAAAGTTACGTCATAATAAGATCACGCAGGAAATGCTAATCAGGGTATTTAAATGTCCCAAATATTTTCGTAACTCCAAATATATCCCCGTTAGTAATTGACTAGCCAACAGCAAAACTAGTTACCTCTTTCAACAGACGCTTTCTTTTGGGGCTAGAAAAAATGGTTTGAAGACCAGGCCAAAGTTTTTGTTTTTTCGTGGTTTTAACCAAAGTCTTTCTTCAATCTTTTTCGTGCTCACAGTCTTGTTTACGCACACTCTTTAACAAAACGTGCGGTTTCTAATTATTTCAAAGTTTCTCTATAAGGCAACACTTACTAATGTTCGATAACATTTTTATTTAATTAGACATCACAGGCACTATGCCGAAGTTCAGGGTTGCGCTATAAATAGTCGCTCAATATATTGAAATGATTAGTTAGCGAGGTGGTGCCGAAACTATGTTTGGAATATCCCGAGGATATTCTCTGTTTATCACGCAACGTAATGATCGTCCGGTTGTGAACCAGAAGCAAAAAGAAGTGCATGACTTCATGAAAGTTGTGGTCACGCGACCTTATATTAGGCACCATAGCTCTTAACTCTAAACCAGTCAAGTACCTTGTGAAGTCTAAATCCTCATTCAAAGCACGAGGTGCACTTTTTTTTAAATAATTTCAAGAGATAGGTATCAAACATTAGTTTCATAAAAACAATTCCTCGCATTTTAATTATACCGTACGTTGTTTTTCGTATGCATGTCTTTTCACCAGTCCGGTTTTCCTAGCATACTGGATGAGATAAGGGTATCATGACGTTACTGGTTAGAAGTTTACAACATTAATACACTGCAGTTTACTTTTGATAAAACGAGACGACTCAGCTGCTTTCAAGCAAAGGAGCCGATGGAGATTGCGGTGATTCTACTTGACTGGGATGAACGTTGAAGCCGTAATTGACAATGATATCAGCAGACGGCAGCGCGAATCTAGCATTTTCGGTCTTTTTTGTGAAAAAGCTAGTGAGAAAACACGGGATTATTTACGATATCAAGAAGGGTGCAGATGACAGCAATCACTTAGTGCATACGCAGTATGCAGGCTATTTTAATGGCTTGCTAAACTGCGCTCACCATGCGGTCTCCATGTTAAGCAATGTGCCCAAGTTTGGTCACCACGCCAGCAGTACTTGAACTGTGTCGCAGTTTACAAACATATACTGACGTCATTTCACCACATGCAAGCGTTAAAATACCGCAAAATGCACGGCTAAGACGCACGGGGTATAAACTGAACGTACGAACTTGGACTCATGAAATGCTCTTCAGACCTGGATTTGGAAACAAAAATACGACAGAGCATTTTTGGAGATCTATAGAATTCCGTAATCAATTTCCATGCAAAGGTTGCTCTATAGAAATAAGATAAGAGGAATGCGCATCTGGATGCAAAATATGAAGATTTCCAGTGCTTGCCGCTATAGCTCCAGTTAACTGACTCAATAGAGTGCACAGTTTACTCCTGTTACTTGACTCAATAGAGTCAGTTAGCAGAAGTAGTCAGTTAGCAGAAGTCAGTTAGCAGAGGCTGTATCTTCTACAACTGATCTATCTGTTTCATATCACCATCAGCGTATCTTCAACTTTTATGGAAACTAGGCTGGGCAAGGTTGCGCGAACCTGCGTGTCACCAACAGCGTTATATTTCCTTTGCAAACATTTTGTGTGGGATGATGCTGCATGCAGCCAGCTGGTAACAGTCCGGCATGTTGCATCATCAGACGGCGAAAAAAAACATTAAAATAAACAAAATGCAATAAGTCACGATTACTTGACATTAATTCATTAATGTGATACTTCCGCACACACAAACAAGCGCAAGCACTCCAAGTATGCGCGAGCAATGCCAACCAGCGGAAATATGACGAAAAAACACATTAATGAATTTTCCGAAATTCCTCTGTCCGCACTCCTTGTCACAGTATTTAACACGCTGTGCGCAAGCTCAGCTTCAGAACGAAGCGACTCTCACTCAGTGACAGAAGTACTGAAAACTCAGAAAAAGATATTGGAGAGAAGACGAATTTGATAGAAAGACAGAAAAACTACGACTACATTGAAAAGAAGAAAAAGAAAGACTGTCTTCAATATTATTTCATATAAAGGTAAGAGAAATCATTTTAAAACATAAACAGATCAAGCTTTTTAGGAATTTATGCGATTTTTCTGAACTTGCACTGCTTGCATGTACACTAATAGAATTTTTCAAAGCAGTTTCTCTCGCTGCACAAGATGCTCCATAAAGTTTGCTTTTGGTTCAAATACAATTTTCAGTTTACATGGAAGCCATTTGAAAAACGAGAATAGTTTTTTAAAAGCTTTTCGAAAGAGAAATCCGTAATGATATATCATACAATAAAGGCACGTTTCCATTGAAACACAGTTGAAAACTGTACCATCGTTTTAGTCTAAATTGCGAAATAAAAACCAATATCAAACAAAGATATCACTTAATTGAGACAGACATTTTTGAAGCGTGCGACGTTTACTTTGTCTCTCAAAAAAAACCCTCAAAACGCTGATATTCTGATGTCGTCTTAAAACCACTTAAGTTTTATTTGAACAAGGCAAGTTTGTTTGTTTCTCACACACAACGATTTCAAAAAATAGAACGCAGATGTTGATGTGGCAAATTGTAACCGTCGTTTGCTAATTCACCTGTCTCCATTAGTTTTAAAGAAATCACATTTAAAATGTTATTCGCATCAATTTTTAGTTCATGGCTGTATAAGCATCCAGCTTTAAGTTATATCCGATAAAAAGACATGGAAAAAAGCGGTCACATCGTAAACAAGCTCTTGTGCGTGAGCAAATAACTTTGAAGTTCACCTTCATTTGACTGGGTGTTAGCCATGCATCAAAGAGTGCGAATTTGAATTTGGCTTTTCGGAGTCTACACTGGTTTTAAAAAAGAGGCTTTCAACATTTTCCCCATAAAACTGAAAATTGATTTGTCCTGGCAAAACAATTCAACTTGCCGCGCAGAATGTTTTTGGATACGAAGCGTTAAATAGGCATTTCAATAGTGGCTATCACTCAGTTAGAAAGACGTTACCAATTAACAACCTTCACAAATTTAAACGCTTTCAAAGAGCAACATCGTCTTGTACTCCAGAATGACTAACAATTAGCAGAGTACGTTCCGAAACAACACACACAGTATGCTACTGTGCTTTCTACAGTACGCAGTTATCACTTGGAGGAACTAGAAAAAGATTCATCCACCAAATGTACAAAACTCAATTTTCTCTCTACTTTATTTTAGGACAAGAAATGAAACTGTTGCTACTTTGTCTTGCTGTCGTCATCATCGCGTGCGTCAGTGTCGAGGCTCGCAACTGTCCTCAAGGGGTGTGGCTCTGCACAGCAGGACACAAATCGATGAAGAGACATCGACACCACAGCCATGGAAAGTTGAGAATAAAAAGATCTGATAAACTACCGTGTCGGATTGAAGACTCAGAGTGTAAGGAGGAATTGCGACGACGTTGGAGACAAGAAGAGAAGAAGCGACAACTGGGTTGTCCGTTTGGTGTTTGGGGCTGCAAGAAACGCAGAGTTTTGCCAACGCGTTGTACACCTGGGGACAAGAATTGTCAAAGAAGGCGAGATGTTGAAGATATGAATGACTTCATCAACAAAATATTCAGGGAATCTTAACGAACAAACCGAAAGAACACTATTAGTTACTTCGGAAAGATTGAACACGAATTATGACCTTGCGCACTGTGACGACCAACGAGTTAAACAATGATATTATAATATTGAGAATTTGTACAGATTTATTTATTGAAAATAGTTTAAGTTATCAAATGTTATTTATAGTCACAATTAAAGTATTACTTCCTAAAACATCTTGCTGGTCTTTTGATAATTTTAGCAACTGATTCAATGATGTGGACCACGTGTTGTATGCGTCATACTTCATTGGTAAAAATAACTTGAACACATTGGGGCAATGTTTTTTTCCGTTCCCCACATTGACGTCCTTTTGACCACCCAAGGGATCACGTTTCAACTAAGCGAGGTTAATGGATTGTCACTCCAACAGGGAACAAACCCACTAGTCTTATCGTTGGATAAAAAAAACTCTACAAAACTCCGCGTTCAATCCTTCATTACTGAATGCATTTCAAGACCAAAAATAGGGTCAAAAATAGGTAAAAAATAGGGTTAGCTCAAACTATAGTAGGACAATACAATCGCCCATTCATTCGAGAATGGTCATTACATCCTACAGATGTACGTACACCAAACCTCTCTTCATGATAATGTTCACTGGCTTATTTTGATAAAATCCCCCGACAATCACACTAGCTCCAAAATTTTGACATGCTCTTAATAAAGGAACGACCGTCAAAAAATTATATGGAACAAAAAATAAACTTTCATTAGTTTTCCAGCCTTTTTGTTGTAACTAACGTAATCATCTTAAACCCCTACTTCACCCTCCTTCGTAAAACTCACTGTGGCCGCCTCCTGATTACATTCTTTGCAAAATACTGTCAAGACTCTTTCGGATTGTTCGTATACAGTTTCAGACTTTCAGGTACATCAAGGTACTTCTCACAAAAACAAGACGTCTACTTTGTAACGCAAGAACGATTTGAAATGGGGAAATATACCCAATTACAAACTGCAGAAACATTCTAAGTATTGGATTCAAACAAGTAAATATGGTGAATAGTTCAAAAAAATCCTATTCAATTTCTTTTCTTACAGAATTTAGCTTCTTGTAGTTTGAAACAAAAGAGGAGGATAATGGAACATTTTTTGTTTGCAAAAAATCAATACTAAACAGGTTAAATATTAGTTTACAATGTAATCAAAAAAATGTAACCAATGAAAGTCGGATCACGTAATTGCAGGTCTAGCTGCTCTTAAAATTAATTTGATTGATTTCACCTCATTTGAATAAATAACCTTATCAAGAAAGAGAGCCTTAAATTCCACAAAGATTGCAGCTTCTGTTACATGTATTAGCTCTCAGTAATATTTCACTTCCAATAAACTGAGTAAACCTGATATAGCAGGTCCTAGCTTAATACACTTTTTACAACATTTCACTTTTCTAACCTCACGTTTAAAAATAACTAATTTAACATGTTCCAGCCTAAAAATATATATGATCCAACTAAAAATATGCATGACTAAAATTTCAGGTGATGATAACTTGTGTTTTTCCTGCACGTTGGGCTGTGACCTTGAAACAATAATCCCAAGTTCACAGGATCAGTTAAGGAAATACCTTACTTTATGGCTGACACAGCATGTAAGAGCTAGCCTTCCATAAAAATATGTGAAGTAGCCAGTCACAAACAACAGAAAGTTCAAAGGTGCAAAAAATACTTCCAAATTGGGTATGGAGCCGTCAAATATTTTACACTATGGATGACCCAGCAGGTGAGACTTTTGTTTCATAACCATCTATGTCATAGTCTAGCCTACCTACCTACATTAAACCACAAAAAGTTCAAAGGTGTTACTAGAATATATTCAAATTAGGTTTCGACCCAATAATTAGTTCATAATATCATCACTGACACAGCGTGCTGTCCAAGGGTTTTTTTAAAAAGCATGCAATCTAGCTAGTCACAAATAATATCAGTCATACTGATATTTCTATTAAAGTTCAAAGACATGAAAAAATTTGGCATATATATCAAAGCCTTTTGGTTGTAAATCTTGCTTTAAGGAGTAAAATTGTTTTAACAGATTTGATGCAAACCAACAGAGAACAGTTTGCTTTTCTGTATATGAGCACAAAAAATGTGTCATGATTGGATTTAAGGCAATAGTACAGCTGCTTGAAGGTGCCAAAACTTTGGCTGAAAAATTTCACAACTATATATAAAGTTTAATTCAATTACAAGGCTAGAAGCTGTGTCTAATGATTGATATACACAATAGTTTTCTTGAGCTGAATTAACAGCTTCGCATTTTTTCTCAAAAATAAAGTATTTGTTATTTTGTTGATATAACATTGCATCCATTTTCATCACTAAAGCTTGATAATTTTCTGGGGCCGGTCGTTTAAAGGTGGGTTAGTTTAACTCTGGGTTAATGAAGAACTTCAACCTTGATTTCAAGCTCGGTTAGGTCAAGTTTTCGATAAAATTTTTGCTCCGAATGTTTCCCTCAATGAGTAATTTAATGCCTCAAAGTTTCAAAACAAACAGTGCTTCAACATGGGGCAATAAAACGGTGGGTTAAATTAAGCCTGGGTTAGTTGCTAACCCACTTTTGAGCAACCGGCCCCTGGTTTTTTTTATGGAGTCAGGTTGATTTGCTAGAAAGTTGATCACGTGAGTATTTGTGCAGAACCGTCTCAACTCATCTCGACTCAACTCATTGGGTCTAAATTGAGCTGACGGGAATTGACCGAACAGGAACAAACATATATCCAGCAGAAACAAAATTTCTTCCGCTGTTACACAAACATTACCGCTTTAACACAAAACGAATGCAAAGCAATGATCTTTAAGTGTTGTATAATGTATTAACGGTGAACTAAAAACACGCAAAGAAACGTAGATATATTACCTTTCCTCATCAGATTGGACAAGTTCAACCACGAAAAATTATCTTCTTTTACAGTTCAATGAGATTTTCAGAAGAGAAACGCTATCTTTGAAGAAAAATGACGTTTTAAAATAGAAATTTGCACACGAGGTTTTAAAACTCGCCGCCATCTTAAATGTTAATATCGTTTCAGTCCCCACGGTAACTTTGCGTCATTTCAATCAGGTTCTGGAACAGTCAAGATTATCTAGATTCTAGAAATCCAGCTCAAAGAACAAGTACTACAGCAAGTACACTAGTACGTCTGCAGAGTCAAGGCGAGAAGTATTTTTTTTAGTTTGTGCGCACCGGTAGCCAACTAATGACTTGGACACAAAGATAAACCCTACAATACTGATGTGGACGAAGTGGAAAACGCCTTCAGCTCAAACTCTCCTGCTCGTGCCATTCCTGAGGATGGTTGTCTTGACTAAAGGCTAGTTTCCATAAGGTCGTTAGGTTTCTTTACCTGTATTTCGGTGCCTGTGCCATGATCTTGAAGGGCAGATAACAACAGAGGGAAACAGAAAAAGACAGTGTTGCTGGGATAGAAAAAGTCCTATCTCAAAGACATAAAACGACAGGAAACGACACGAACTTGTCTATGGTCCCAAGCTCTTCTCGCTTTCCAAAAATTTCTCTGACCCAGAAGCGGGGTTTTTTCCTTTATTTCGTTGTCGTATTATCGCAAGGAGTATGTACAAATTTAGTTGCAGAAGAAACTCCCTGTTAAGTGACGCCATGTCGTTTTTTTGCCCCACAAAAGCCCGCTGCCTAAAGACTGCAAGCGACACTGTCTTTTTCTGTTTCTCTCTCTTGTTATCTGTCTTTCAAGGTCACTGCACAGACACCGAAATATAGGTAACGACACCTGACGACCTTATGGAAACTAGCCTTAAGTGGCAGTGAACTGTATATAATCTGGAACGCTAACTCCATAATAAAGCGCCTATGATTGGATGAAGCCACCCAAACAGATCACTAACAATGTGTCGTGTTCCCCCAGGAAAAACCGCAAGTTTTTGTCTTGGCTGTATACGTTTACGTCACAAAAACACTATTTTTTCTTTGGCTAATGCCTCAATTTTTGTGAAAATCTGAAAATAAGTGTATTTCAGACAGGACTACAGTATTTAGGAGGTTTAAACATTCAGGTGTACTTCAGACTTTCAAAAGCGCAGAAAAAAACGGCAAAAATCGCGCGGATTTTTTGTAATTTTCGTATTTGCTTCAACTTTTTTCGATAACATCATAACAGCATAATTTTTGTCAAATTTTATTACATATAATATAAATTTAACGGTCACTCGTTAAGTTAAAATGCATTTTACAAAACTAATCCAAAATTTATGTTCAAAACTTTCTGGATGTTAAAATGCTGTTTTTTTGAAAAATTTTTAAAAAATGACCAGTTTATCTGCAAAGTCAGCACAAAGTCGGCTTCAATATCCCCCCCCCGCGCCACTTATCGTTCCAGATATATTTACATTTCACTACTAAGTGGAAACTAGCACGCTTTGCAGAACTATTCATCAATCATCATATCTTGAGTAACTCCAATATCTAGTTTAAAAGTTCACAACATACATTTTAGAATTCAGGGGCCGGTTGTTCGAAAGATGGATAGCGCTATCCATAAATTGGATAGTTAATATTTCAACGTTCATATAATTGGACAAAAAATACCGAAACTTGATGATTTTGGTCAACGATTTAGACATTAGAGACCTTCATCTATCGATATCATTTGTAATTTTACGCTATAACGATCAATGGAAAATTTTACGAAGGCTACAAAAAATCTCTATTCAGTGGGTAGCGCTATCCACGTTTCGAACAACCGGCCCCAGTATAGCTATTTTGGAGCACATTTGTTTTATAATTCATGATTTTTGACCACAGACAAGAGCCACAAACCGTGTAGATAAGTCATTTTAGATTAGCAACGGCACACGACATCTGTCTAGCTCAAGGCTGTAGTTTCGACTTGAGTAAATTATTTCGCAGAGCAGGGCAAACAGAAAAGTGTTCTTCCTCCTTTTGAGTTCTTGATCAAAACTACAATAACTTCCTATCACAAAACTGACGATGTAACTCTTAAACTTGCAAAAACTTCTAAATCCGTAACTTCATCTGGCAAAGTTGAAGAGCAGTTACTCACGTACGGACGAACAATTTTTCCTGGACAACTTCCTTGACAAATGATCTCGCCGTCGTGAGTACCTACGGCGACAAACCCTTGATGGTTGTAAACAAGCAAATAAAAATTGTCAAGAAAAATTCCCAATGAAACATCGCTCGATTTTGCCGGGCTAAAACATCACTTAACACAGCGTAATTCATAACATCCTTATCAACCAAATTTCTTATAAGAGCTTCGTCTGCCATCTGCGAACGCTTGTACGAATATATTTTGACGCCAATGATGTATGACTCCAGGGCAAACAGCAAAATACACAGGAACGTTTCCAAGAAAATATTTCTAAGAAAGGAAAGATTAAAGTAGAAGGCGGTTGAGAAATTTGCATCCCAAACAGTTTGTATTAAAGCAGCTATAACGATCTATTCATCAGAATATGTCTCATACAAAATTATTTTGAAGAAGCAGATGTTTAATATTTTTTGCTCAAAATGATTATTCTGACCACTAAGTAGCCGTTTTAAAGCAAAGTGATATAAACTCATTAAAAGGACGGCGCTTTAATATGAGACAAACAGTCAACATATTCAAACAAAACACAGATGAAGACTAACGGTTGTTTAACATATGAACACAGTGAACTTATATAAAACCAGCAGAGTACTTTTGGAAAATGTTCACGGAAGCAAGCGAAGAATTAGGCTTGTTAGAGGAACAGAAACGAGAGAAACCAAAATATGACGAAAGTATATTTCAAGAAGTGCCAGTTTATATCAATTGTCCATTTTGTGGAGAGAAAATTGTCAGTAGAATTCGGCTAAAATTCGGAAAATGGACATATTGGGCAAGTTTTTGTCTTTGTTTATGCCAGTAAGTTTTGCTTCTAATTAAAAGAAAATTTTTCAAAAAATCTTTCTACATCGATCTTTGGGAAGGCAAAATTACGCTTACGTTTTTCAATGCGCTTAAATTTCTTCTCGTATGGAATATGTGATTTAGTAGATGACCTAAAGAAAACCCTCGTTAGTTTTAGCAAAAACACTATTCGGTCAAGTTATGGCCACCTGCAGTTTCATATTCTTGAGTTGGAAAAAACTCTGTAATTCTGTGTCCTACAATTTTGTAACTGAAGCAAATAACTTTTTGAGTCTAAAGTATTGTTTGCAATACTGTATGTCTGAGCGAATTTTAATATTAGTCGAAGAAATTTTCAAAATATCGTGAATGTTTCCATTAAAAACACCACTTTATTGTGAATGAGAAAGATACGTAATATTGGCTTGATTAAGGGCAGCTGGACGGCATTGTTCTCTTCAAATTAATACAAAATATGTCAATGGATGAAATCCGTTTATGAACCCTCAGTTGAAACTCTCAACTCTCAAAACAATACATTAGAAGAAAAGCTAACCTCAATTCTATTTTAGACTAACCTCAAAAATAACCAAGTTTTGTAATAAATAAAAAAAGTAAGACTGTTGGTTAGCAAAATGTCGGCAATGTGGGCAGCATTTTAATGTAGCGATATTGGCAGTTTAAATATGCAACAAAAAGCGTAGGAATAGTAAATATCGGGCAATAAATTGATAAATGACTTACACGTTTTTTCCCTACCCAACAACTTCACCGCTTTAAAATTAAGGACAGCTCTATTTTTAAAATTTTCAAAAACGTTTTCAATGACAAAACCACATATTACTGACGTAGTTTCAAAATACATTCAGTGTTCGTTGTCAGAATTAACAGGACAGACATCAGCCCTGTAAAACAGAGTGAACGTACAGTAGACAGTAAGTCACAGTCGGCGGGTGCGTGGAACTGTCGCGAGTGTGTGCAGGTCACGCGGGTTCGAGGACCCCAGAACAAGTACTTACCAAGAACTTTGCTTAGAGCCGCCGTCTGGAAGCTTGGCATTTTCCATGCACTGCAGAGTGTAGCATCTACCGCAAGCTTCTTACAAGAACTTTCAGTTGGGCAGCAGGATCCCGCTATGCATCCATTAAGGCCTGAAACTAGCGTTGTCACACCTCGCGCGCTCATCACACCATCACACCTCGCGCGCTCACCTTATATAATGTCTCTCCAATTGAGATTTTTCTTTAAATGTGAATTTTATACTGCACAATTCTTTATTTTTATTCTAGATGCTACTGTTGTTTCTGGGTCCCATTCTTGGTGGATGATTTAAAAAATATTGTTCATGAATGTCCAAAATGTGATAACCAACTTGCAGAATATAAACAATGTCGATTATTTCAACGTAAAAGACCAAGACGAAGCCGGAGACAGTCACTCTTATTTTAGCACAACATCCGGCCTATTCGTAGTTTAGACTCCTGAGTTCGAGCTGCAGCGAACGTTGAGAACTAACCACAACGGAATAAAAGCATTTTGTCCCTTCAACATGATCTTCAGTTGCACAAAAACTTTGGCTAGAAGTCGATTTCTTTATCGCTGATGATTGATGATACTCTTCGGACTTTCGTTCTCAGTCGTTAATCAAGAAAACCATTAAAGGCCCGTTTTCACAGGCGATTTTGGCTGCGATTTTTCTCCTCCTAGCATATGTGATCGAGTACGTTGACTGGCGAGTGCATTAGCAAATTGCCGGACCAAGCATATTCGCCAGTTATCCGCTCTATCACATCGTTCAACAGGCGAAAAGTCGCAGCAAAAATCGCCCGTGTAAATGGGCATTTAAACAGCTTTCCCGTACTAGTTATTACAGTAGGGCCCCCAATCATATGGAAACCAGGTGTACTGCCAAGTGATTGTAATTTGTCGCTATCAATGCCCAGGAGAGAGTGATATAGTAAAATAGTGTCAGTTAAATGTGTATAATGTCATTATATTCATATAATTATTCTTTTTCACAGTTTACAATTTACAAGATAAATTACTATTAATGCTACTATATTGTTCGATTAAAAATCACTATTTCAGACATCAACTACTTTGAATTAAGTTTAAAGCTGTTTGAAATTTTGATACTGAAAAGACCAAGCTAATTCAGACTGTTGTACAGATACATTTAGACTAGGCAGACAAGAGAAACGACATTTCGTCGAAAAATGAATAACCGCACAGCTTTACTAAAGCATGACTAAAAACTAGTTTCTACTCTGGATAATTGTCTGCAGGATAGGAACGAACAGAAAACTTTAATTGTGTGAATATCATCAGCTCTAACTCAAAGCGCAGAAGATAAGATAAACTTCAAGTCCGCTTCACTTCATTCTCCGTTAGAGCTAGATGAAAGTGATGCTGAGTTCGAAGGAAATGCAGGATACCTACACAAATATGAAATTTAACCACTCGACCACATTCCCATGCCGCATTACGGCAAATATTTTTTCATCTGATAGTTCCACTGAATCGAAACTTCAGTCTTAAATCTTGATTCTAATTTCAGCACACTCTACTTTAGTTGTTCATACAACGATAAATCGAGAATCGGCGTGCCAATGTACATATTTCTAAAATTCATTAAAAATTCATAAGCAAAATGCAAAGGAAATTCATGACCTGTAGCGTATCTATATATCTGATATAGACTCGATCAAAATTTCGGGTTAAATTTTACCGCAATTCTCAAAATTCCAAGGCAAATAAGCCTGCGAAATCATGAATTTTAGAAGCCATAAACAAAACTTGCAGTTCGGTTTCATCAGATAAATAAAACCTCGGCTTTACCTCGGACTTATAAATCTGATAAAGACCTCTTGCGCGAAAT